>CABHPQ010163537.1:24803-69909 GCA_902168405.1 Peromyscus aztecus | reverse complement strand
CTGCGCAGCCATGGCTCAGCACTTCTCCCTGGCCGCCTGCGACGTGGTGGGCTTCGACCTTGACCACACGCTGTGCCGCTATAACCTGCCCGAGAGTGCCCGGGTGAGTGGCGCGGGCAGCACCAAGCGCACCGCCTCCACGGCGGCTGCGCAGAGTCGTAGGTTCCCCCGGGCGCTGGGCGGAAGTGTGTTTGTGGGGCCCTGCGGGGATAGAAGTGGAAACCTGGGGCCTGAAGATAGCACCAGATGGAGCCTGGGAACCGGCTTTTAGGGCCCTGGAAAGACTGGGCCGGGGGCTTTGGGTGTCATTTGCTGATCCTAGGCCCCCGGTATTTCTTTCCAATTCCTCTGAGCATCCGCTGATTGGGTACGGCCACTTCTGGAAAACGTGGCTGCATCTTTCCTTTTGCACGACCACGTAATCACCTGTCAGAGTTTAAGCACTGTAATTAGGGAGAGACTGCGTAACAGTATTGTGGGAGACACCGTCTGAAGAGTCATTAAAGTCTTAGCCCTACTTTGGTCTTTATTAAGAGAAGAAAACGAGCATTTATTGTGCACCTACTACTTGCTCTGTGCATTTTAAATAAAGTTGTAATCTCAACGGAATCTGGGCCCTCACTGCCCTGAATACTGTGTTTGTAGACTTGTGCGCTCATCTTAATTGCCTTGTTTTCTGTGACCATATGGTTTCACAAGAAACTGAAGAATTAACAGTATTACAGTGAAAGATCTAAGCAGGACTCTGCAGCTAGATTACCTAGTTCGGGACACCAGCTCCAAGTGTCCAGCTCTCTGTGACGCTGGGCGGATAACCTGGGTTTCTTCTCCGTTTCCCTTGCCTGGGTTTAAGTGGACAGTGGGTGTGTCATGCCCAGAGTTTGTCCCTGGTAAAAGAGCAATTGTTTGATGTTCTGGTTTGCACCCAGAGTATTTGTGTAGCGCTGTGGATCACTAGTGCAATCAACAGCCCGTGCTGTGCAGTGTAGTCCTCTCAGTGCCCCACCTGGTCAGGCACTCAGAAATCAAAAAGGACACTCCTGAGTCCTTCGTGTGTTTTCTGCAGACAGATGCTTAAACCTGTGTGTTCCCTGCTGGTGAACTGTCCTGCGTGCCGGTGACACAGATCTCACGTCCTTCCTCATAGTGACAGGCATTTCTTTAAGTCTTGGTCCTTTGGCTACTCCTTCAGATAGATCTTTGGGTGTTATTTTCCTTCCTTCCATGCCTTTCAGATCCCTGTCTAATGGTATTTTCTCATGCACTGCCTTCTGTGGTCATCGTTTACGGGGAATGCTGTTTAACCACTGCCGTGTTAACAGCCGGTTTGGTAGAACATGTATGGGCATAAAAATGAAAGAATCCAAGGTCCCCAAGATACCCTATTGTGAATGTTAAATCTCGGTGCTGTTTAAAGGCTGAAAACGGTACCCTGGTAGGGTCAGATTATGTTTGGTGTCGAAATCCTCAGTCTCACAGCATGTTGGCACCAGGGACATAGTTAGGGACACAGAAATGAACCACTCGGGGTGGAGAGGCAGCCTGGAGGTGTAGAGTTCTTTTCCATCCTCGTAGTGGAGGGCAGTCTTTGCTGTCTTGCTGCATGCCGCTGCCTGTGCTGGAGGCCCCGCTTCACAGTGTCTCTCTTCTTCATGCAGGGGTCTCAGGTTCAATACCGTTCCCTTATGAAGCCACCCCCAGCCCTTCCCTTCCCACCTGTGAACTGTATCACGTCACCACCTCCAGTTTTCCTGAAAACCTAACTTCACCAAACACTCACCAGAAGGTTTTTTTTTTTTTTTTTTTTTTGGTTTTTCGAGACAGGGTTTCCCTGTGTAGCTTTGCGCCTTTCCTGGAACTCACTTGGTAGCCCAGGCTGGTCTTGAACTCACGGAGATCCTCCTGGCACTGCCTCCCAAATGCTGGGATTAAAGGCGTGCGCCACCACCGCCCAGCAGAAGGTTTTAATGTTTCCCAGGTGCTCTTTGGAATCCTCTCATACCCAGGCACTCTTAAACTGCAGAGGAGCGGCCTAGGGCAAGGTGTCCACATGGAGTTGGAATTGGAAGGTGGCAGGTGAAAGGGGCGTGCAAGGGACAGCAGAGGTAGATGTTCAGAAAGTGGGAACTGCAGAGGCTTGGAGAGGACTCGGGGATGTTCTCGGTGAGGGCATTTAACGAGTGCATGGGATTGTGCAAATGTGGATCTGTATGTGTCCCTTCTCCCAGGGCCGCAGGGACAGCATCCCAGAGGACATGGCGCTTGACACCTGTGTCCTTTGGGCTTGCAGACTGTTTCGGGAGAATGGGGTGTCTGACACTGCGACTGTGTGCCCCATCTGAAGGAGTAGCCACACGCCAGTCTTTCCAGTGTTAACCAAGAGCAGCTCCGTCCCACCAGGTCTTCGCTTTTGTAAGCTGGAAATCTGAACTAATTTGAAACCTTTCCATTTCGGGACATTGCCTCATTTTCCAACACAGCAGGATCATAGGGTTGCCAGGTTAAGCAAATTAAAACACAGAGCACACAGTTCAATTTGAATTTCAAATTACGGAAGCATTCCTGGTTTTTATGAACACCCCAACTATTATATGGAACATTGGTATCAGGGAGGAAAAATCTATTTGTTATTAATCTAACATTTGGATTTAACTCGTCACTCTTTATTTGGCAGATTCTAGTGGAAGCCAAACCTGTGTTGTGGGCTGGCAGGATAGGCATAGTTATACAGTGGAAACGGGCAGGTGTTACAGTCAGTCATGGTGTTGGTTTATAGCTAGCACAGGACCGATGGCAATAGCAAATACTTCCATTGAATTTGCCTATGTACCAAGTACTTCTGTTAACCCCAGGCTGGCAGTCGACCCTGCAGGCAGGATCACCACAGATACGCTGTCACTGCTCAGAGTGGTTACTTTGGACCTTGGTGTGACTCAGTACATTTTTAAATTTCTTTTCAACTTGTATGTCTGTGGTTCCCAGGCTTCAAGAACCCTGCAGGGGCTGAGCCTGGTGGAGCACATGCTCCTTTAATCCCAGTATTAGAGAAGCAGAGGCTGGTGGGTCTGTCTAGCTTCAGGCCAGCCAGGGCTACATGGTGAGAGCCTATTATAAAAGAGAAAAAAAAAAAAAAGAATCATAGGAGCCCACCAGGGCCTCTCTCTTCCCTGAGAGTCCAGTGACTTTCGAGGCAGCACCCATTCTGAATCACCTCCGTGGATATATAGTGTGACCTGGATGAGGGTCACACTGCACTAGACGGGAGTCACACTTGGTGTTTTGAATCAGCTTTTAGACGAAGAGCAGCTCTATTTGACAGAAGTCTTTGTTTTCTCCATTCTCATTTCCTAGCACCCAGCCCCCACCACCCCAGCTACTGCAGAGAGCAGGCCCCTTGGTGTCTACACCTGCCTGGTTCTCCACGTCCCTGGCTTCACCAGCTCTGCCCTATCTTCTAGGTGGTGGTGTATCACTGAACTTGGCTCACAGATTCAGCCAACCAACAAGTTCTGGAGAACCACTTTCTCTGACCCCCAGTGCTCCAGTTACAAATGGGTGTCATGCCCAGATTTTACATTGGGTGCTGGGGATTTGAACTCGGGTCCTCATGCTTGCACAGAAGGCGCTTCACCCACTGAGTCATCTCCCCAGCATCAAGCTGCTTATTAAATTTGGGTATTTTAATTTAAAAAAAAAACTGTTGAGAAATCAGGTCTGGCTACAGTCAGAGCTTTGGTTTAACCTGTGCTGGCTTCCAAAGGCTTCCCGCCTCCTTTGTGCTTAGCTGTCTTTGCACAGACAGATCAGAGGCTCCTGTGTCTGATAGAGGCCTCGTGTTTCCTCTTAACTCATCTGCCTGGCTGGATGTCTCTCACTGAGGCTCCTCTCAGCCCAGGCCTTTGTAGCACTGATGGACCAAAGCGAGAGCTAAGGATCGAATGGCCAGCGTGCTTATTGTCCTGGTGATAGTCCAGTAGCTACAGAGCATTGCCAGGTCTTACTGATGAGTGCCAATCCATTATTAGGACCTGGGTGTAAGATAATACCTGTCTTTGGTTGTGTAGTTGTGTACTGAGGATACAATTTCAGGGCTCTTTGGGACTGACCAGTTGCCTGGGAAGGGGGTTAATCGGTGGCAGATCTTCACCATTATGGATAATGCCCTGCTCCCCGGCCCCATCAGCGATCCCATTAGGTTTTCAGGTGTATGAAATGAAGAATGAATAGTGGACTTCATGGTTAATCTCTCTTTTTGCTTCCCTTCTTTGCAGCTCATTTACAACAGCTTTGCTCAGTTCTTAGTCAAGGAGAAGGGGTATGATAAGGAGTTGCTCACTCTGACACCAGAGGACTGGGATTTCTGGTAAGGCCCCCAGCCCCTTTTGCTACACCCCCTGTGGCCCTTAATGGTTGCTGGTAAAATCTTAGTGCTTACCCTTCTGTGAAGGTGAAATGTGAAATGGAGTCACGGGACAAAAAAACTTCTGTGCTGAAAGTCTTGTGTTTAATGAATTACAGTCTTTCGTACTTTAAACATGTCTAGACTTTATTTAATATGAAAATAAGCTTTCAGCTTGTGGCTACTTGTAGGATATTAATATGTAGTTTTAGTCAGTCACAGGAGGTTGAGAAGTTATTAAAAACTAAAATTTATATCTATACAAAAAAGTTTGTTTTGTTATTCAGAACCATGAAAGAGGAGTCATCATGTTTAAGTGACTGAATTGGGGCATTTGAATAAATATTCCTTCCTGATTCTTTTGTTGATCCCTTCCTGATTTATGATTCTTAACTTCATACAGGATGTTCTTTGTCTTTCGACCTCTAAACAACAAAAAGAAGCAAAAAAAAAAGCTTCATCAACTTAAATTGTTCAGCTTAGACAGGTGTGGTAGTATATGCATGCAGGTGTGAATGTAGTTCCAGCTGTCTAAGGCCTGAGGTAGGAGGATGCCAGTCAGGGTTAGCCAGGCAGCATAGAAAGTCCTGGTCTTTTAAAGTAAATCAGGACTGGGAAGATGGCTCAGTCCGTAAACTGGAAGCAGAAGACCTGGGTTTAGTTCTGAACCCACAGAAGCAGAAGGAGCTGGGTGCCTCCCAAGGCTCAGGGGTCATTGCAAAAGGAGGATGGAAAGATTCTAAGAGGTAAAGGTGGTGTGGTGAATGGCTACAAGGGAACCTCTCAGGACACAGCGGGGTGACTGCACATACAACTCAGAGGGTGTGACAGCATGCACCAATCCTGGGTGAGCTCACGCCCGATCAAATCCAAGTATGGAGCAGGGCGGTGGGCACCAAATCCCACCGTAGCTGAGGCACTGTTAACAATTGAGGGCTACTGGGAAGAAGGTCAGTTTTCTTCAAGCATGGGACCTCTGAGAGGCTACCCAGGTACCAGTAGATGGCTCTCTGCCCAGCCAAATACGTGGACTCCGGACAACAGCAACAGCAGCAACAAAACACAGACATGAAGTTGGGAGCAGATAATAGAGAGGAGGGGGGAAGACTTGGAGCCCTTGGAATGCGGAGTGTGATTGAAGCACGCTGTGCACATATACAAAATTCTCGAGGGAAAGGGGCGGGGAAGGAGGGAAGAACAGATCTGGACGGATCTGAGTACAGTGGTGTCTCTGTAACCCTGGCATTAGGAAGCAGACAGGGTCCCGGGGGCCTTGCCGTCCAGTCCACCCAGCCAACTGGGGAGCTGCAGCTTCAGTGAGAGAGACTGTTGAAAAGTAAGGTGGGGAGATGAAAGGACACCTCGTGTTGGCCTCTGGCTGCCTCTACACACAGGCACACTCGTGTGAACACACATGAAAACATGTATACAGACAGACACACAAATTAAGACAATAATCACTTGGTTTATAATTAATAACAATAAAATACGTGTAGAATGAGCATGCATTGTGCATCCCTCTGAGATTTGTTTGTCTTTGGATGCATCCTTTCTGTCCTGGTATGTGACGGAAAGCTCTTACCATGTGAAGTGATTGTTTCTAGGAGTTTTACTGTGAGTTGTGAATGCAAATAAATAATGCCCCCAGTTGCCCTTTCATTTCATTTAGCCTTCTGTTTGTCAGCCATTGTACTGCTTAGCTGTTATTGTTCGTAACAGCGAATCTACACATTTTATCCAGGTCCTACAAGGTTTTATAATAAAGAACCTAGAACTCAGTGTTTGACCTTCTTTTGCTGGTTTTCGATAATATGCTTTGCCCGGAGGGTAAGTTTTTATAAGTAGAACTATATGGAGGTTTGTTCAAAATAACGTAGAAAATGCCCTGGCAAAGAGGTTAGCTTGAGCATTGTAAGTGAGTGTGGATGTATATATTCCTGTGCATCTTACTGTCTGTATGTGTTTTACGTTTCTTTGTGTATGTGTGTGTGTGTATGCGTGTATATGCGTGTGTATGTGTGTGTGTATGTGTGTGTGAAGGTCTTGGGTCAACTTTCAGGAGTCAGTTCTTTCTTCCACCATGGATCTGGGCATTGAACTCAGGTTGTCAGCTTTTACCCACCATGCCACCTGCCCATGTGTTTTAGATAATGGAAAACATTTGTATATTTTAACAAGGTACAGGATAATCTTCATTTAATATATTTTCTTTTGAGTCGTGTCTTTTTTGACAAAAGCCTAAAGGCTTTATGAGCTGAACATGCCACCCTGTGCCTCCTGGCACTTTTCCTTATGTACCTATTTTTAATTGATAATTTTATAGTTCCTGGATGTTCTCTCTCATTGATAAACATGTTCTTCATGTTGGTGCAGAGGAAATCTCTTTTAACATTGTAACATTTAATAGTGCAGATTTTTGTCTCTGAGGTTCACTAAATGCATGAGCTGGTTGATAATCAGACTTTTCCATTTTAGTTGCAAGGGTTTGGCACTGGATCTGGAAGATGGCACCTTCATCAAACTTGCAGCTGACGGCACTGTGCTCAGGTAATCCGAGGTCATTGTGGTCAGAGTCTTACTCCTTCCAGGGTACTTTATGACTAGTGTATTGTCCTTAAGCTACAAGATAAGGTTATTATTTTAGTCAATCAGATGGAGGATAGCAGCTCTGTATTACTTTTCACTTCTTAGAAATATTTGCAGCCAATACAGAAGAAATGGCATGCCTTGTGACATTGCCTACCCTTTTCTTCTTTTTTTTCAAAAGATCATGGATATTTCACTGTTCCTCTTTTATTAGGTACTTAGAATAGCATCAGAGATCCTTTGATAAAGAAGATGCAGATGGGTACTGGGTAGGGGTTGATGGTCCCTGTATACCCCATCAGGCCATGGCCTGTGTATACCCCATTAGGCGTGGTCTGTGTATACCCCTTCAGGCCATATTCTGTGTATACCCCATCAGGCCATGTTCTGTGTATACCCTGTTAGGCCATAGTCTGGGTATACCCATTCAGGCCATGGTTTGTGTATACCCTGTTAGGCCATAGTCTGGGTATACCCATTCAGGCCATGGTCTGTGTATACCCCATCAGGCTACATTTGTTTCCCTCGTACATGCTCCTTGTGGACCTCATCAGCCCCACACTCTGGTTTCCTTTCCGTTCCACCTTTCTGAGTGCATGCAGGCCTCACAGGGGTTGACCAGGGTATGGGAAACAGTCGGTAGCTGCTGTCACTACTGAGTCTCTGGGCAAGCACCACGGAGTGAAGATCTGTTTCCCACCTCGTGCAAACAGTGTAGACAAACCAGCATGGCCGTGCAGGTGTGCTGTTACTATTTATACCCAGTTGGCCAGCGACAAAGAAGACTCACTATAGAACCCCTGTAAATGCTCCCTCTTTTGATACTTCTGATACATCACTTGCTCTGTAATCAGGGCGCATTCACATTTCTCCCAGACACTCCCCTAAGGTACTTCTAAAAGGAGCGGGTATGGCCTTATCTCATATTATTTTGTGATTTGTTTTCCTTTTTTTTTTTTCAGGCAACTAGTGAGTGTGTTTATCTGTATACAATATGTAAATACTACATCCGTTACCTTTATTTCTGTAAGTCTGTGGTCAGCTTAGTAGTGTTCTTGGCAGTCTTCACTCATTCTCTAGTTGTTAATATCTGTCTGTCTGTCTGCTTGTCTGTCTGTCTGCCCCGTCTCTGTCTCTCTGAATTCAACTTCTGAAAAACCTGAAGTTTCTCTTGCATGCTTTCTCTCCTTGATGGCTTCTTTCATCCCACACAGTGGATTCTGGTCTGCTCGTGTGTTCTCCTAGGATCCCTCCATCTTGACACAGCATTCTGAAGGGTCAGCCTCTAAAGAAAAGAACTCCATGTGTATTCTTTGTTCTTCCTTCATTTCTTCATTTTTCCATCAAAATGAAATACACCGTATGTTCTCGTAATGAGCTATTTAAAATATCAACTATCTACTTATCTGCATGGTGAGAGTCCCCTAGCAAGGCTCTAGTGGAGAAAAGCAGATTTCTGAGTAGAGAACCTAGCTATTTCTTCATCCTGTCTGTTTGGCACATTCCTGTGTGCTTCCAGTGTGTTTGTTGATCCAGTGTATGTGGCCTTGTGTGGGTGGGTTGTCCAGTCTTGTCCCCACAGGCCCTTGGTGCCAGGTGCCCATGACTCCTGGGGACCTGATGTGGTTCACCTTCTAACCTGCTCTTCCTCACTGCTGCCTGAGTCAGCCTTCCCACTGTCTACATGGTTGTCTCCTAATTGTTCCAGTTGACTATGTATTTTGCTCTTGCTTTGTGTGTGTGCTACTGGGGATAGAATCCAGGGCCCACACACATGCTAGGCGAGTTCCCTACCACCAATCCACATCCCCAGTGCTTTCCTTTTCCTTTTACATCTGAGACAAGGTCTCTCATAAGTTTTCCAGAATGGCTTTGAACTTGTGGCCCTCTGGATCTGGGATTCCAAGCATGTACCACAACACCAGCTTTGGCTTGTCTTTTGATGACTCCACAGCTTCTCTAGGAAAGGGCAGAGGCTGTTGCAGCACTGGCCTCACGGAGGGCAGCTCCTCATCACTTGTGAGTGGTGAATGGACTAAAAGAGGAAGGGCCACAGCTGTGGTGGAGACCCCAGCGCATCCAAACGATGATCTTTGAACTCACCTACTCTTTCTTGTGTTGCTTAGGCAAATCTTTCCTGTCTCAAGTACCTAGTATCTTGGTTGCTGTACTGTAACCATAAAGTGCTTCTAGAATCCCAGACCAGATGAGATCAACCCAGTGAACACCAGATATGCAAAAGGAAAGACCGTGGTTGGCATAGTGGCCCGTGGGTAGCACTCGGGTGGCTGAGGCAGGAGGATCACAAGTTTGAGGCCAGCCTGGGCTATGGAACAAGATCCTGTCTCAAGAGAAAAGGAAAACAAAGCTATGTTAACTCCAGTGGGATGGGGATGGGGATTCTCAGTGTTATCGAAGAGGCAATCCAGGAACGACCAGTGAGCACTGCAGTCCTCCCCAACAGGGCCAGCCACGGCACCAGGATGATGACTCCGGAGGCGCTGGCGGAGGCCTATGGCAAGAAGAACTGGAGGCACTGTGCGGCAGACAAGCGCTGTGCGTCAAACGTCGACATTCCTTGCTGCTCAGGTAGGACTCCGCTGCCACCCACTCTGCCTCACTTTGGCCTGTCACCTGCAGTGGGAGGACACAAAGGACAGCCTCTGTCCCTCTGGCCAAGCAAGGTGTCCAGAGGAATGGCCTTGGCTCTATAGCGGCAGCAGTGTTTTTTAAGTGTGTCTGGTTTCGTTTGGTGTGGGGTCAGAGTAGGCTTCCCACGTTTTCACTGCTGTACAGAGGTTCCACTGAATCTCCTTTTACCCGGGTTTGTTCTGGAGGGAAGAGATTACCCTGAAGACCATATATCCCTTAGCTGGGCTGGGTTCTTTGTGTGGCAGCTACATGCTCCATCCTCAGTTTCTGTCTCCCAGGTCGTCTTATTTCTCCCGCCTGCCACTCCTGTTTCCTACACCCTGCTTCCTCACCGACAGCCCTGTCTCCTGCCTCTGGTTTTTATTTTAAAATGATTCCACACATTCTTCGCAAGTCTGCAAAGAGCTTCGCTATGGCGAAACATGAAGCAGTATTCCAGAAATTATTTACTGACATCGGTATTAATAAGTTTTGGGCCTCCTGAAGGCCTCTCCGCCGTTGCAACAAACCGAATCAGACGGAATCAGGAGAAGCCCAGGTTTAATGGGTAAAGCGCTCCCAGGAGATTCCCTGCCTCCCACCCCCACCTGCCAGCCACAGAGAGGAGACTGGGAGTTGACCGGAAGAACCGCCTGTCTGTTTTGGGGATGCAGCTTATACACCTTGTGGGAGTGGTCTTGAGCCTCTCTGGGGGAGGAGCTGTGTTTGGCGGGCTTTGAAGGGGCGGGTTTAGGGAAAGAAACGGGGATGGGAGTTGAGGTGGATCTTCCACCAGATGCCTTCCAAAAAGGTATGCATGGATTGATTTGGTGTGGGTAAGATCTTTTTTTATGGACAGGAAGTCCTCATTAAAATTACGCTGTTTCTCTGTTCTCTCTGCCTTAACCCTCTGCTCCTTCTACCACACTGTACTGTTAAAATGCACCTGTTTACTTTCAGACACGTGATAACCTGAAAATAGTTAACATTTATTTGTTACTATTGTGCTGCCTTGTTATATTTGCCTTCTGTGGGGATGTTTTGTTTAAATCCTTCTGGTGAGTTGAAAGTATTAGAAGATATGAGTGTTTTTGACAAAATAAGTGTGTAAAAAAAGACAGTACCTTAGAGTTCAGTATAGGATACCTTTGTGCATCTCAGTCGAAAGCTTTCTTCCCAAGTAATGATAATGGACTGCTGTCTCAGGCTGGGATTATTGCTCACTAGTAGAGTGTGCCTAGTATGTTCAAGTTATACATTCAATTCCCAGTGACAAAAAGCCCTGTTAAGTAAGTTCTTCCCTTTTCCAAGGAAAGCTAGGCATATGGCTAAGTGTTTCACTTTCACTTGGAAATTCATTCAAAATCTGGAATATTTTTTAAAGATAAAATAGTCCCTCACTGTGAGAAAGAGCTGGTACCGTTAGGACAGGCTTGTTTTTTCACTACCTCCCACCAGAGGGCACTGTTTCTTTGAAGTGACAGCTCCTGCTGCTTCGTTTCCCCATAAGCATCTTGGTGGTGATTTTGGCATTGGTCTCATCTTACCTGGTTCGTTGAGCGGAGCTGCCATCCAGGAGTGCAGAGCCTGGGATGTCAGACTGTGATACACAATGAAGGCCTGTCTCTTTTAAGAAATAAAACGTTTAAGTGCACACAGGCCAGAGGAGGATGTCAGATCTGGAGCTGGAGTTACAGGTGTTTGGTTGGAACCACCAGTGAGTGCTGGGATCTGAGCTCCGGTCTACTGGATGAACACTGCGTGTTCTTAACCACTGAGCCTTCTTTCACCCCACAAATAAAACTTTTTAAGTGTAGAGAAGGATGAAGGGGGAAAGGTCCAGTGGTTCCATAACACAATTAGACTATGCTTACATTAAAATACAGTCTGAGCATATGGTTGGTAAAAATTAAATATTATATAAATATGGAACAGTGGGCTCCGGATCTCCCTGAGATTTCTGGGGAGAGCGGAGGTTGAGGTGCCCACTTGCTTGTTAGTTGAGTTGACCGCCTGGGCCATGTGACTCCAGGGCCTTGGGAGAAAGCACGTGACTCTGTCCTGTCTTTTGTGTGATGCTGCTCACCAGCACAGCTGGAGTCAGATGTGACATGGACCAGCAGAAGTGTTGCCTGAGACATGGAAATTCAAAGGTGACAGATGTCCCAAGGAAGGGCTTGGATTTACTTTACCCCAAGACCAGACAGAATAAACCTTAGTCCTTTTCTCCCATGAGACCCTGGAATGTACTTGCCCATACTCTTGAGATTTTCTGATCCAGGCCACCTTCACTCACATGACATGACTTTTATTCTTGTCATTACTCTGGCTGTTCTCAAGTTTTCCTGTTTGTCTGAAATGGCATAAAAGTTGAATGCAGTGTTCTCTATGCGTTCATCAGCACAAGTGTTAGGGCAACTTCTAGGGAACATTTCATGGGACTCTAATGTCAGATTATTTAACTGTTTTGAAATGTGACAATGATATATTGTGGCTTCTTCATATTGCATTTTATAGTGATATTATATTGTCTTGGGGTTATATATTATTTTGCAACTGAAATATGTTTTAATAAAATGCTTGACTTACAGATGTCCTGTTCCAGCTTTCTTTTAGTGTAGAGCATAAACATTCCTCAACAGATAAGGATGGGGGGACTGGAGAGATGGCTCAGCAGTTAAGAGCACTTATTCTGGCCGAGGACCTGGTTCAGGTCACATGCCAGGTTACAACAGTCTCTAACTCCAGTTCCAGGGGCTCTGACACCCTGTTCTGGCCTCCACAGACACCAGGCACCCATGTAGTGCATATACACATGCAGATTAAACACTCAGACGCACTCAATAAAAAGATAAAATAAAGAAAATAAACCTTTAAATTATGAAAAAAGGATAGCTTGTAGTAATGCTAATTTGAATTGAAATAGGTTTTTCACTGTAATTACTATGGACAGTTCTCTCCATATCCAGCAAACAGTACCAGTGTGTGCTGCATTGTTCAAGGACAGGTGTAACACAAGTAAAACGTCCCCAAAATAAAAAATTGAAAAGGGTAGGGAAGACCTAACTTCAGTCTCCAGAACTCACATTTAAAACCCTGGCATGGTACCACCTACACTCGTAATCCCAGTGCTTGGAGGTGGAAACACATGGGGTCCTGGTGTCCTCTAGCCAGTCAGCCTCGCCTACGTGACAAGTTCCAGGCCAGTGACTGACCTTGTCTTACAAACACGTGGTGGCTGGTGCCTGAGGAATGACACCGGCTGTCGTCTGGGCTCCACTCCAGACACGCAGCACACACTCCCACATCTTGCCCCACCCCCAGCACACAGGGTAGCCTGTAGTGGAGGCCTTTCATACAAGCTTTTCTCTCTTCCGAAAGCAGGAAGCTTTGATTTTTTTTTTTCCTGTTTGTTTGTTTTAGGCAAGTGTTACTTCTATGATAACTACTTCGACCTGCCAGGGGCTCTTCTGTGTGCCAAGGTGGTGGACTCTTTAACAAAGGTGAGCGGGCACTCTGTTCTAAAAAACTGCATTTGGTCCTAAGGAGGAGGCGTTAATTATGTGTAACTTTCGAGCGGAGATTTCACTTGGTTTTCTTTGGGTGGTTTCAGAGGTGACTAGGGAAGCAAACATGGTGAATTTGGTCAGAAATGGTTTTGGAAAAGTAAATAGCAGTACCCTTTATAAAAATATTTGGTTAGGCAAAAGTCACCCTCTTCTCCAGTAGGGGGTGTGAAAGTCTGGAGAAAGGGAACAGAAGACAGGCTCTGGACAAATATTTCCTTGCTTTCATTAGCAGATCAAGAAAAAAAAAAGTACAGATAATTAAGAAAAATCCCATGTGTCTTTATGTATTCTAAATACCAAACCAGAAAAACGAAGCAATTTTTTTAAATTAATCATTTGCTTTGTGACTGTTCAGATGAAATAAATCTCTAGTTTGACGATTTATACTTAAACTTAAGACCTATGACTATAACTCAGTTTGTGTGCCAGTATACCTTTTCTTTTTGCAGCCATTGTGTTTTAAAACCACAATTCAGTGTGTAAGTGGCTTGTTATTGAAATGACAATTACAGTCATGCATTCGTGAAAGTTTCCATTGAGCCAGGAGGTTTTTGGTTTGGTTTGGGTGCTGGGGATTTTACCCAGGGCCTAGAGCATGCAAGGACATCACCACTGAGGTAGATCCCCAGCATTTCGGTTTTTATCAGCACAAAGTGGAGTCTGTCTCTTATCTGACAACAATGTGGGGAAAAGTATCAAGTCTTCTCCTCCCCTCCAGACCTGGAGATCACATCCAGATCCTTCCACTTCCAGGCAAGGGCTCTACTGCTAAACTTTACCCCAGTTCATCAGCCTATAGTATCTTGTAGTGTGCATAATTATACATAAATACCTAATAATCTTTTTTGTATAGAAAGTAGACACTGTTGATGTTTCTATGAAGCAAAAGGCTGTAGAGTTATGTAGTAGAGTGTGAATTGTTTTGCCAGCTTGGAAAGTTCCCCGTGAAATGACTTACATTTCAGACTTAGCACCTTCCCCCTGCTCCTGCAGTGAGTTACTGCTCTGCCTGTGGAAGTGCAGGTTAATGGACAGTGAGCTCTGAACTACCCTGCTTCGGGCCCTGTTGGTGCCATCATGCATGAAGTAGCACATTCTGCTATTTCAGAAGCTGTGGAACTTGGTACATTTCTTGTATGTTTAAGGGTTCTATAACTTTAGGCTGTATGAGTGGACAGTTTTACCTTATTTGAGCTACATGAACTGCATTAATACTTAGGGATGTTTATTTATTTATGTGTTGACTTGTAGCAGTGATGTTTGAGAAACATTTCTGTTTCTGATTTTGTCATGTTTTCTAAAACCTGAATTCCTACCTTAGAGTCAATACGCGTAATTATTTGCTGTAGCTTACCACTATGCTTAGAAACAGAATGACTGCACTTGTTACATTTGGAAATTTCTTTTTTTAGCAGAACAGAGGTCAAAAAACATTTGATTTTTGGAAGGATGTAGTTGCTGGTATACAACACAATTTTAAAATGTCAGCCTTTAAGGGTGAGTAACATGAAGAGGGGCCTCTTCCTGGTAGAGGTTTGTTAAACGCCCCATGTCTGCTGAGTTGGATAGACACTACCTCTCTTACTCTACTCCTTACTTGGGATTTACTCTGATAAAAAATGTTTACAGTTAGTTCTGGTACCTGTATTCATTCTGCTTTATGGTTGTAGCTGTCCAGAGTCTCAGCTGGTCTGTTCTCTGCCTTCACATGCTCCCAGTGCAGCTCTCCTGGGCTGGAGGATGCTCCCTCAAATGAAGGTCCCAGTCCTTGTGCCGTGGCTTAGGAACGGGAGCTAGTGACAGCTGTAACCCTCAGTGCAGTAGTGACGGAGAGACCACGTACCCGCTGGTACAATTTCCATTCTCTTGGTTTAAGGAACAGGAAGAGTGGTTGACCCAGAATGGGGCCAGAGTTACTGCCAACCCCAAGCTAGGGCTTTTTGCTTTCCTCTGCAGGTTTACAGAGTCTTACTCTAAGGAGTCAATGTTACATTCCCCAGTGACTGAGTCAGACTGGCTTGATTAACAAGTGGGCTGATGGATTCAGTGGGATTTTAAGTTTTGAAATATGTTGCCTTTTGATTGACACCCCAAAATTACGTGCCTTCCTTTTAGTAAATCAAGCTATCAAAATAATTCTAAATATTATGACTAAAATGTGCTAAGTCCATAAATAATAATTGCAGGATATTTGTTCCAATTTGATATTTCTCTGACACCTTTTTCTCTCCCACCAAGACAAAAACAGTGTTTTAAAGTGATGCTTGTATATTTTTATTTCCCTGTATCTACTCATCAGCCTTGGTCCTGGCTCAAAGTGGCTTTTTTTTTTTTTTAAACTTCATAGTACATGGTGTGTGCTGTGCCCATCTTGACAAAGGGACAAATCCATGACAACTGTGAAGTCACCCTCTGCTTCATTATTTTCTCATTAGCTTTATCCAAAGAAAAGCGTGGTTTGTTGCTTTGAAGTAAACTCAGCGTAGAAGGAAGATGTATTCATGACATTTTATTGCTTTATAATAACAAGTAGATTGAGTATTCCGTGCTTGAATAAGTGAGGTACAGCTTAACAGTTTCAAACAGTAATATAAAAATACAGTACAGAGCATAAATAAATAATGTCTTTTCATTTCTAGTCTGATTTTTGAAACCTTTAATGTTAATTACGCTTTCACTGGAATGGAAAGCATCCCATGCTAATGTTCTGTAAGGCCCTAAAATCATTTTACAGAGATGCAGCCGAATTAAATCAGAGTGATCACACTGTGTGGTAGACAGCAGACTAGGTCAGACATCTGTTTCCAAGTCGCACCAGGTATGTGGACTTTCCACAATTGCAGAAAAGCTCGAAAAGCTTGTGGCAAAGCACCTTGTAGTTCAAATTCATGTTAATACGTTAGTTTGGTTTCTTATGCAAGCTTCAAAAAGTGTGCATGCACCTGTGCATTTGGATTTATCTTGATGAAAGGGGCTATATGAGCCGTAGAGTGATGCACCATCAGAAATATCCTAGGGTATACAGTGTCATTTAAATTTGAATATTCAAGTATTCAAATAATATAAAATTATGTGATACTTCCTGCATGTTTCTTAGTTCTCATGTTAATTATTAAAAACAGGCTTTTAAAAAAATGCTGCATTTCTGAAATGAAATTTATGGTGAGTTGGAACCTTATTTCTGTTTTTGTGAGGGTTTTTTTTTTTTTAACTTATGGTTAAAAATTATGTAAAAAAGGAATTCACAGAAACCCACATGGGCTTTGGGATTGCTGAGTGCTCAGGAGAGTCCTCACATAGTCACCATTGCTGCTCACTTTTACAGGAGGAAACTCGGTCTCGGAGTGCATTTTAGAAAATTTCAATTGTTCACATTACTTTTAGCCTACCTCCATATGCATCTCCAGGGTGGACGTAATGGCGCTGGGGGAAAGCCTTTCCAAGCAGAGGATTTCTATGAGCTTGGTATTAAGTGCTCACATGGGAGCCACTAGGAATCCTGAGAAGGAGGAGTGGACATATTCAGAGGAGTAGAGGCCGTTTGACTCTGCATTGGGTAGCTGAAGCCACACCTGGTCATTTTCTGTGAGCTCCATGATTGCGCTCCCTGAAGCCTGATCCAGGTAGCCTTTGCTGTACTCATCATATGTGTACATTGTGGGGGTGCCGTTCTTATACAGGCCTACCCACACGTGTGTCCCCTTCACATGCACATGATAGGAGAAATAGTATACTCCAGGGATCTTACAGGTAAAGATTCCAGTTCTTGGGTCATAATGCTGCTGCCTGTTATACAAGATCTCATCAAATGGGATGGGGGCACCTACTGCTGGGTAAGCTTTGGAGAGGATGACAGTAAAAGCAGACACAGGCATCCCTGTCACTCCATGGTTGGCACTGACAAGCGGCGTCCCAGAGAGCCTGGGCCTTTGGCCTGCCTTTATGAAACCATCGGGCATGACTCCTTGGCCGGGGGGACCTGGGGGACCCGGGGGACCCGGGAGACCAGGCTCTCCACTGTGTCCTCTTGGTCCAGGAGGGCCTGGAGGACCAGTGGGCCCACTGAGGCCTTTAGTTGCTATGCCAGCTGGGCCAGGAGGTCCTGGGTTTCCAGGAACCCCCTTAGATCCAGGGAATCCTGGGGTACCTGGTGGCCCAATGGGGCCTCTGCCACCTGGAATTCCAGGTTCACCTCTAGGACCTGCCTCACCATTGTGTCCAGGCACTCCCTTAGCTCCTGCAGGGCCAACAGGACCTTGGAGACCAGGGGGTCCTCTCACTCCAGGATCACCTTTTGGGCCTGGTAACCCTGGGTTACCCTTAGCACCATTGAGACCTGGCTCCCCAGGGTACCCTGTTTTTCCATCTAACCCAGGGGGACCCCTTGCTCCTCTAGCCCCAGGTGGCCCTACAGGCCCAACTGGACCTGCCTCTCCTTTAGCACCTGGGATACCATGGTTCCCTGGGATTCCTTTAGGTCCTTGGGGTCCCATATTCCCAGGGGGTCCAGTCAGACCCGCCTCCCCAGGATGACCCGCTGGTCCTTGTTCACCTTTGGCACCTGGGGCCCCAGGAAGACCAGCAGGTCCCCTTTGTCCCCTCAAACCTGGCAAGCCTGGTTTTCCAAAGCCAGGAGCTCCTGGAGGCCCAGCCATTCCTGGAGCTCCTGAGTGGCCTTTTTCTCCTGGGATGCCTGGCTGACCTGGAGCTCCAGTGGTTCCTGGCTTCCCAATGCCTTCTCGTCCTTGTTTCCCAGGAGGCCCTTGGGGACCTGGTGGACCTGACGGTCCCCTTTCTCCTGGGAAGCCCCGGTCACCTTTGATTCCCGGCTGTCCTGGAAAACCATTCTCACCTCTTCTTCCCACTCCAGGAGGGCCAGGGGGTCCTCTGGGACCCTGAGAGCCTGGAAGACCCCTCTCACCTGGACGGCCAGGAGCACCGTATCCTGTTTCCCCTTTCTGTCCATTCGCACCAGGGGCTCCTGCTGCCCCCTTTTCTCCAGGAAAGCCCCTGGGTCCTGGAGCACCTGTAAGTCCCTGCTGTCCAGGTTTTCCTGACACAGAAATCCCAGCTGGGCCAGGGATTCCAGGTGGTCCTGGAGGACCCCGAGGTCCTGGTAAGCCAGCTGGTCCAATGTCTCCTTTGTGTCCATATGGTCCTCTCTCCCCTGGTTTGCCTGGCAGGCCTGGCAGGCCTGGCTTCCCAGTGGTTGATATTCCTGGTGGTCCTGGCAACCCTGGCTCTCCTTGGAGCCCAGGGCTTCCATAGCCTGGCTTTCCTGGAGGTCCTGAGGGACCTGGGTGTCCTCGGGGTCCAGGTGGGCCTGGTGGACCAGGAATGCCTTGCTCTCCTCTTACTGGGATTCCTGTAAGACACACCAACATACCACTCAACATCAGCATCATTAAACGCAACCAGAGGGCAGAGTGTGGTAATCTTGCATCCCAGAAAAATCTTCCACACAACCATCTTCAATGGGGTTGGATGGTATGGGTGTTGTATTTGTTCAGATACTTCTAGAGAAGGTGGCTTCACAAAGCCACGGCTACCATGGCTCTTTCATCCTAATGAGGCAATGTAAATAAACTGGATTGAGGAATCCCTCTAAGGTAAACATAGCATGGAGGTGGGTTGATGGCGTTTGTCGTAGGAAGATCATCTAGTTAGGAAGGTAAGGAAAGAAAAGGAAGAACTAAGCAATCTAGCCTCACTTAGGTTATTCTCTAAGGGAGAGATGAGAGGCTTAGACCTGATCAGTGTGTCCTATGGAACAGCTTAGATCTAGACTCACTGTCTGTCAACCTCAGTATATACTTGGGCTTTTGTTCTCCTTTACTGACCTAAAATTGAAGCAAAGAATGGCAGGACTAGACATAATGCATTGATAAGGCACATAGAATAGTTTCAAAGTGATGATCAAGATATAGTAAATGTGGCTTAATCTCATAACGCTGTGGATTCATTTAACCAAAACATTTTCCTGGTGTGCTAAACTCATCTTCAGTAGCCCTTGACTCAGTGCCTATGACAGAACGTGCTATCGGACCAGAGGCGGTGGTGGAGCACAGAATGTGACCTGCCTCGGGGAGAAAGTGTGATAGTTACTGTAAGAAGCCCCTCAGTGGTGGGATGTAGCCTGCAGTGTAGACATTACCACATGCCATGAAGACACTGCTTGTTTGTGCCTATTGCCAGTAGTTGTAAATGTCACCCAGAGTGTTTTCTTTTTTCAGAGAAATTAAGTAGAACTAGTAAACATGACAAAATTGCAGGTGATTTTTTTAAAATATTTACTTGTATAATTTTTATTTGTTATTTTATATAAGTTTTCAGAAACCTTTAGATTTTTGTACTGTTGAAAAGCAGTTCATAGTAATGCTGATTTAGCAGATGTGACAGTAGATAGCTCAAAACTGTAAAAATGATGTTTAACTATGATCTACTTATTTATCGTGTGTGTGTGTGTGTGTGTGTGTGTGTGTGTGTGTGTATGTGTATGTGTGTGTGTTCCTAGATGTCAAAACCAGAAACTTCGTGCTAGATGAGTGCTCTACCACTGAGTTCAACTCCTAATTACATATCTATCACTTTTAAGCTAACTTTTAATATGGTAAACTCTTAAGACTTTAATGGTTTGAAAAGTCAAAATGGAGACTAGGGGATATTTATTAACAATTCTACATTATCTTTGATAACATTTTTAAGAATATCATTCCCTTTAGCCGTAAGGTATTAGTATGCAAGTACATTAATTTTTTTAAAATCTCTCCTGTTAGATCTTTGGCACTTAAAGAGCAGTCAACCAACAGTAGTTACTAACATTCTCAAAGATGACTCCTGAGAGTAACTTTGGTGTATGTCCATGATAGTGTGTATACACTTTCACACACAAAATAAAACTGATAAGTAAATAAGAGATTTGTAATGGCTTGGAGTAAAATAGCATAGTTTTCAAATGCAGAATTTACTTCAGCATCCAATTATTAGGATCATCTTTATACAAAAAAATAATTGTCGTGGATTAGGGAAATATGTTGGACAGTTAAAACAAAGGGGGCAAACTCGTCTTACTGGAAAGGATAGCACCAGACACTGTTGGAAACTTGACCTCCAGTGACAGGGTGATGATCTCTGTAGCCTGGACTGTTGCTGTTAGGATCCTAACCTCTCAGTGCAAGAAAGAGTCTGGCTTCTGTAGTATGTGGGGGATAGCCATCAGTTTGTAGTCTAGCAAAGTCAGATTAGGGAGCACCATCCCTCAGGAATAGCAGCTACCTTCTGATAAGGTTCCTAAGTGTCCACAGGCTGCACTGTGGGTAGAGTAGTCTCCCTACTGCACAACTGAATGAACTTCAGATGTTCTGTCCGTCAGCCTGTGCTGAGAAGATTTGCCCAGAGATTACATAGGAACCCTCTGGGTTAGGCATGTGTGTTTGTTAGAGGGCACTGATGCCTGGCAGTGGGTGGAATTTCTGTTCATTATCAGAAAGAGACCAAGGTGGTTTAATAGTTAAAATAGAGCTTCTCTGCTTTGTATCTGTTAAGATATTTCCATGTGTTCTGTAAGAATAGGATGAAAAGCAGTATATTTTAGGTAGGAAGACAGGGACATGTTTAACCTTCTAACAGTGGTGTGTTTGTTTTTAATCCAATACTTTTTGTACTAAACAGTCTGATTTTGGTCAAAGTGCCAAACCCGTTTCTGCCTGTTGGCATTTCAAACTATACTCACTGCTTTAAGGTGGAGTAACTTTGTCTTCTATTCCTTCCTTCTAGCTTTTATCTTTTCCTCAATTTATATATGTTATCAGACAGTCAAGTGTATCTCTCATACTTTTTAAATATTAAGCTGCCTTTCATGAAATGCTTAATTCTTTTAAAAAGACATTCTTAAACATTTGATTTTTTTCAAAATGTTTCTCTCTAAAACTGTACCATTTAAAGATTACAACACATGCCTTTGCTCTATGCAGAGCAAAATATATGAATAAAGTGAAAAATACTGTGGAAAATGAAATTTGGAAACAGTTTGTATTATCAGTAGTCATCGTTTCTAAATCTGTTAGATAGAGTTAGCAAAGATATGACCTGATTGTTGCCCTTCTTGGACGATATCATGTTATTTTACACGTACTGTCTCAGGTTCCTTCATAGTAACAAAGCCAATAAGTTAGGTTAGATTCCAGAGGAAAGATCAAATGTCTCAGGCTATCCCAGTAGAGAAGCAGAAGAAAAAGCAGTGCGTGGATGTATAATAGCCAGACGTACACACTCGGCAGATGTAGACACATTTACACTTCACAGCAGCCCTTGGGACTCTGAGCTCACACAGCCAGCACTTAGCAGTTAGTTATGTCTGGACATTGAACCAGTGCACTATGTATGAATATGTGAGTCAGTATGAGAATTGTTACTTCCTTTGCCCATTAGGTTTATTGAGGGCTGTCTCGTTTTATTTGATACCAGTTTTCTTTAATATCTGCAGGCTTGGATTTTTTAAGTAAACATTTAAGTAGTTAGATATATAAAATTCCTAGTCTATGAAATTGTTTTAAGTTTATTAATTTTATTGAATTAATATTTCTAGATTCTGGGTAATTAGTTAATTTTATGAAACCATCATTTGAAAGGGGGAAAAAGCTGGCTCCATACATAGCCTTTGATATTTCTCAGGTGTGTCTTTCTCTTCCCCCAGCTCTCCAGGAATATTATCTTTCTATAAAGACTTGTCTTTTCCACTCATCAGTTTGTTGTAGTAACTTGAGCCAACCAAGAATTTAAAATAGAAGAACAGACTGTAAAGTATTTTGTTAAGGAGTTCATCATTAATATTTGAAAACACTAGCCCTCTGGTTAGAAGAGCAGAATGTGCAGCTGAGTTTACCTTTACTCTTTATGGAGTATGGGATGAAGAACTGTGTCTTGGGGTTGACAAGTGGGCCTGTGGGAGTCTGGTATCGCTCGGCATAAAACACTCCGTGGACTGAGGTCAAGGATGTGAGCAGCAGAAAGGCTGTTTGTGGCAGCATGTTTTCAGATGGATTCTGCAAAACAGAAGAGAGTGATTATCTGTAGCCCATGCCTGACCTGTTTTATTTTTGTGATGTTTGGCAGATTGATTTGTTATATAGCTATCTCTTTTGTATGACTGACCTTTTAGATTTTGAATATATTGCATAAAATAACAGGAAAGTTTTTGTTAAATGAATATATATATGTCTTGCTAGTTTTGAGACGCTGCATCAAATAATACTCTAAAAATAAAATGACCCCCACCAAATAATCTCATTACTAGATGACTATATGAAATGATCCAGAATCTTTGACATAACTAACCTGAAATAGCTAGAACTCTCAAGACACATTGAAATTCACATTAAGGCAAATTTGTACAGTCCTTTTTATTAGACTATCTTAAATAGGTAATGACAAACGAACCTGTCTGGGTGCCTTTTGGTAGAAAGCCACTTTTCAAAATCAAGCACACATACAAAAATGTCTATAATTGACTGAAGTATGTTTCCAAGCCACCTGACAGGGACGTCTCCCAGTGATCTTTGGTCTAGGCTTACCTGGTGCTAGGAGTTTCTGGAGATGTATGGGCAGCTTTCCTGGTTTCTGCCCAGTGAGCAGTGGATGATATCCTCCCACAGCTGCCCTGGGGTATTTATACTGTTTTTTTTCCCCCCACTTATTGAATGAGGTTACCCTGAGCTTAAGCTCCGCCCCTCAGGGGTGGTAAGCACTAATTATGGTGGAGAGTCCTATTGGGCAGGCATACAAAATCAGGCTGGGTTCTCTTCTCCTTGTTTGTTTGTTTTTTTCATTGAAAAATAAACTTTTTGTCTTCAATATATATTAATAGCTTTAACTGTGCACCTTTTTTTTTTTCTTTCTGTATTTCACTTTAGGAGTTCTGACCCCAGTGTTGATTCATGATGGAATGATGATTTGCCCTTTTTATTTTTAAAAAGTACATTCTTGTGTTATTTGATTGAAAGTATTTGGTAGGAAAATATGAGTTATTTTAGGGAGAATATGGATTTAAATCATCATGATAATCTTTCAGTTATTAGAAAAAAAAGGTTTTATAAAAGTAGCTGACCCGAATTTTTGCTCATTTGAGGGGCTTAAACTAAAGGGGAAATGGTGAAAATGTAAGTATACTGTTTTGCATATCAGGATTTTAGGGCAAGCTTTTAGAGGCTAATACAGGGAAACGATAGCATTAAATATTTCAGATTTTTTCTTCTTAAATATTATTAAATTTTGAGACAAGTGCAAGACATCTTGGACTTATGGTAATTAGCTGTTCAATTTCCCTGGAGAGTTTAAATTCTTTATTCATAACTACACAAACGTCAATAAATGTCTTTAGATTTTCCTCCTTAAATTTTCCTTCTACCTTATAGTTGAAAGGCTGTTAATTTGATAATCCTACAATATGTTTATTTACATAAAATTGCTCTATTCATTTTGAAGGAAAAAGGTCGTCCGACTCAGCTTTTTAAAAATAAGGTTGACTAATGATGCAGTTTCCAAGGGATCTTGAAGCAGCCAGATTAGGAACCTTTTTCTCCCAGAGAAGTAAACATTATCTCCATCAGTTCTGGCCCTTGTTTTCTCTTTCACAACCTTAGAGAACTTAGCATCAGTTTTCAGGATCCTGAGAAATAGCAAGGAGTTGAGACCAATGGCATCCTGTTTAATGTCATCATTTGGGTTCTGAGCCAGATCAGCTGTGCAGGTCAGCAGGGTTGGAGCAGATTTGGTGCACAGCATGAATCCATCGTTTGCTGCATCTAGCTAGAATCAGGGCAGTGTGCGCTGAGGATTGATTGGTGACTAGAGTATTGACTGGTGAGTAGATGGAATAAGTTTGCCCCTTTCCTCCAACAGGGCTTTTCCTGTGTGTGTTTGAGCAAAACCTTGTACAGTTGTTGAAAAACAAATGCAGAATTCATTCTTCCTCTCCCTTCTTACTTTTAAATGTTTTGCTCACAGCCATATTTAACAATCGATGTCATTGTGGTACTGGAGAGATGGCTCAGCATTTAAGAGCCCTGGCTGCTCTTCAAAAGACCTGGGTTTGGTTCCCAGCTCCCACATGGTGGCTCACAACCACCTGTTAACTCAGTTCCCTGGGATCTGACCCCCACTTCTGACTTCTACTGGCATTGTATGCGTGAGGTGCACATACATACACTCAGGCACACGCACGCGCGCACACACACACATAAATAATAACATTTTTAAAAACTGCATTATCGTAATTTCTATCGTTTCTATGTAATGTTCAGGTACCTATAAAATACTACTTTTTTAGAAGTTTTGCTTTTGTTTGTTGAGGTCTTAGTACAGAACCCTAGCTAGCCTTATCCTTTTTTTTTTTTAATTTTATAATTTAATTTTACATATCAGCCATGGATTCCCTTGCCCTCCTCCCTCCCGCCGCCCCCGCCCCCCCCCTCCCCCCCAGCATACCCCCCATTCCCATCTCCTCCAGGGCAAAGACTCCCCTGGGGATTCAGTTCAACCTGGTAGATTCAGTCCAGGCAGGTCCAGTCCCCTCCTCCCAGGCTGAGCCAAGTGTCCCTGAATAAGCCCCAGGTTCCAAACAGCCAGCTCATGCACTGAGGGCAGGTCCCCGTCCCACTGCCTGGATGCCTCTTGCGTAGCCCGGGTACCTCTCAACTCACAACAATCCCTCTGACTCAGCCTCACAAGCACTGGAAGTACACTGGGAATATAGAAGTGTAACACCATACCTAGTTTTTAATATGGCTTTTTTTTAATCAGTCTAGATTATCAGGAGAATTAGAGAGTTGATATTCTAGTGTGTATTTTATCATTTAGAAATCATATAAAAAATAGCTTTTGCAGTAATATAAACTGTGCTGCATCTGAGAAACCACAAAAGGTAAGTGAGAAATCAAGCCACCCTCCTCTGCACATGCTCAGTGGAGACCATTCTGAACTAGGAGGTAACATGCTGAAACCCAGTGCTAGGAGGAAGACTGTGGAAACACATCTTTGGTAATTGTGTATATGTGGTCACATCCACACCTGTGCTCAGGCTTGAGACCCATGCTCTATCTGGTCAGTAATTGTGTGTATGTGGTCACATCCACACCTGTGCTCAGGCTTGAGACCCATGCTCTATCTGGTCAGTAAGTGTGTGTATATGGTCACATCCATACCTGTGCTCAGGTTTGAGACCCATGCTCTGTCTGGTCAGTAAGTGTGTGTATATGGTCACATCCACACCTGTGCTCAGGCTTGAGACCCATGCTCGCTCTGGTTAGGTATCATCCTGTGAACGCTCAGCAGAGTGGTCCTCAGCTATAGACTCAGATATCTGGCCTTATGCAGTGTGTCCAGCTGTGGGAACGCCTCATCTTTTCAGATCTTCTTCCTCAGCATTTCTACCCATCTGGTTTTTCACCAACACAACGAAACCTTTGTACCAAGAGATTTCTAATCTCCTACTGCCTCCCTAGAGTCAGAATCCGTTTCAAGTTTAGAGAAAAAGAAAAATGGGGTTCGTGCTGGGTGTTTGTGTGCCTTCTTTGGGGGAGGGGTGTGACTACATGTGACTGTCCCAGCCTGTGTTCCCTGGCTTTGAGAAGTGCGCTGTTTTACTGGCAGACTGGACAGCCAGTCCTTTTGGCAAACACTGCGCTTATTTCAGCACATGGGCTCTGCCTACCGTTTGCTTTGTTAGTCACTGACGAAGCACTGCCCTGTCCAAACAGATTGTAGAATCGGAGTATTTGCTGGCCACACCCCACCTACTTGTGGGTATGAAACTATTTTTATTCTGGGTGTTTCCTTGAGGCTCTTCAGACTGACTGCTGTGTGGCTGTATGAAGGAAATCTATTTTACTTGAAACAGAAGGCCCCGCCCTCCCAGCCCAGTGAGCCCCGAGGTTCAATATCAAATATGAATTGCTGGTTTTGCACATGTAGCAGTTAGTTGCCATTACGTACCTTGGGTCATTCGTTCATTCACCAACTATTTCTTGAATGCCTCTTAAATGTTAAACACGGGGCAAACACCACGTGAATGGTGCACATTCCTATCCTTGGGGTGTTTACACGGCGGTTCTCAGCTTCTCCCCCACTGCTGCAGTCCTTCGGGATATGACACATATTGCTTAATGTTTGGAGTTGATGTAGGTGGCAGAAGCCCCTCAAGTAGCTGGGATAGACTCTGAGATGGAACATGTGGTCTGATCATGTTTTCAAAATCTTTCTCATGTTAGCTAGCTAATTTTTTGCTATTTGTGCTCATACTTTTAGCTTTATTATAGAAAAATTTGATCTTATCTATAAACAGGGAATGGTCCATCACCTAGTCTTAACTCATGATCACTCAGTCTCCTCCCACCCATCCCTACCCCTCCAAATTTTGAAACAAATCACGTGTGGTGCTATTTCATCTATTCATATCTTAATAGATTTCTACAGAAAAAAAATATTTAAAAAATATCTCATATCTAAAATAAATAGTTATTTCTCAATAATGTCAGACACTTTAGTGGCGGTTCATGTTTCCCCACTTCCCTCTTAGGTACAGTACATACATGTAGAGACATATGTATAAATATGTGTGTGTGTGTATGTATAGCTATGCATGTATTATAGACATGTATAAACACATACTCTCGTGTAATTTTTAGTGGTTGGTTTATTATTTGTTCCAATAGTGTTCATAAGGGGCCATTGACTAATAGGTTGCTTATTCCCATCTCTTCTGAGTCATCAATCCTGTGCACCTACCTACACTCTGCCTCTGCTGGTTGACGTTAGATCTAGAGTGCTGATGTGATGCACTTTTGAGATAAATGCATTCACGTACAAAGAAAACTCTTCTTTGTCAAGAACACTTTGCCACTTTAGAAAGAGGAGTGCGGTGTCTCTGTCGGGAGGCCCTCAGTTGCTGCTGGTTGTCTCTGGTGTTGTTATTAGACATGGATGATTACCCTGGTCCATTATTTTATTATAGGTTGCAAAATGCTGGTATGTATGTAACTTTTATAATTTCCTCTTTTATTTCATCAGCCAAAATATATATGAGAGCAAAAAAAAATGTCTTGACCAACTGTTTGGTTATCATGGGGTACAGTTTATAAAGAGAGAAAAAAGAAAAAAGGGAATTGCATTCACCAGCGTGAGAAGTAGTGTGCTTTCTTCTTAGCGTCCTAATCTAGAGGGGCCTGGCCAATGTCTATGTGTGAATGTTTAGGCATCACCATGAACTCACGGATTTAAATGCATTTCCATGCAATCCTTGACAGTTTTGTTATTGCTCAGCATTTTTCCCTGTCTTTGGACAGAGAGGACATCCTCAAACGGGCTCCTGGGGCCCAGTGACTTCATCTCAGTTGTCTTTGATAGTATTTTTTTCCCTTCCAACGTTCTGTGCTTTCCTTGACCCAGATCTGTAATAAGACAGTTCTTATAAAGTCTTGTATCTAGTGGGAAATAGAAATAGGAATTGAAGTTTGGGTACAGCTGCCTGGGTTCTTTGGATGCCCCGTGTTCCTAGATTGGTCATTATTTTGTTATTTCCAGCTTTTTCAGTACACAAAGCTAAAAGATTCATCATACATGTACTATCAGCTTAATACAACATACTGTAACTTCATACTTATATATGCAGTTCAGATTCAGGACCATTAGATGTTTGCTTAATGAACTCAGACTCCTTAATCTCACCCTCAATATCCTCGCTCTCCTGCGGTAATACAGTGATTTGTTTAGCATATTTTGTAATACTGATAATTTTCTCATAATAGAAGGCCAGCATTCACACTGTGATACTGAAAACAGTTAAACTGCTAAAATGATTAATTCTGCAGTCCGTCTTACTGTTTCCAGATCTGTGAGGTCAACTCACTGTGTTAAAAATTCTCTGGAAATAGTTCATTTAGAGGTAGCAGTGCTGCCCACCCATGTTAGGTTTGTTTTGGTTTAGCACTGTTGTAAGTTGCTTTGAACGTTCCTACAGTCTCTACATTCCTTGTGGAATGCTGCTCAAATCCATTGTGGGGGCAGCAGTTGTGTACTGGCTGATTTCCATGGTCTAAACATTGCCAACCGGCACCATTTTCTATCAAGGTAAAGACCACCGGCTCACAGACCACTTGACTGTTTTCCAGGAGCAAGAATAAGCCAACTCAGGCACAAACTGCTGACTTCCTGATTCAGATATGTAAAACAAAGACTTACAGACATTCTAGCCTCTAGGGCCGATCTGACCACCTAGTGCCTCTCTTGTAGGTAGCTGTGTGTACACACTTGTGTGCACTCACCCGTGTGCACATGCAGAGGCAAGAAGTGCACGTCAGGTGTCTTCTGTGACTCCATCTTGTTTTTTGAGTCAAGGTCTTTCACTGAGTCTGCAGCTAGCTCCCAGGAGATGATGAGGCCTTAGTGACCTACCTGTCTCTATCCACCACACACACACACACACACACACACACACACACACACACACACATTAGTGCTAGAATTATAGATCTGTCTCTCCCCACTTGGCTTTTTGTGAGGGTACTGGGAAATCCCAACTCAGATCCTTATGTTTGACAGGCAAATACTGTATCAAATGAACCATTGCTCCAGGCCCTTTAAAAAGCTAATTTATCTCTTATAATAATTTATTCCTGTTTCTTCTCTTTTTCTTAGATCAAGGTCATTGTACTTTCCACTTTATTTCTTTTTTATGTAACTGTTCATCATGAAAGCCATATACATACCGAGATGATCTTGGCTCCTTTCTTTACAGTTTCATAGTACTCCACTATATGGATGTATGAGTGTGTCTTCCACCATTGTCCAACTTATCTCTTGCCTTCTATATTTTTCTTGTTAAAACAAATACTCCTATAGTGAGCAACCTTGTGTATGTATATTTTTTGTCTTGATATTGACACTCTTAAAATTTGGATTCATGGGTCAGAAGGTAAACACAGATACATAATCTTCTCAGATATCATCAAATTCCCCTCTGTCAATACTGGATCATTTTGTACATTTCCTCAAGTATTATTTCTGCTTACTCATAGCCTTAACAAACAGAATGTGTTTGTAATTTTATTCATGACTATTTAGGTTTTGACCCACCTTACAGGTAAAAATGGGGCAGTTTGACCTCCTTGTATTTTCTTTTTTTCTTTTTCTTTTCATTTTTCTTTTTCGAGACAGGGTTTCTCTGTGTAGCTTTGCTCCTTTCCTGGATCTCACTTTGTAGACCAGGCTGGCCTCAAACTCACAGAGATTCACCTGACTCTGCCTCCCGAGTGCTGGGATTAAAGGCGTGTGCCACCACCACCCGGCTCTCTTTGTGTTTTCATGCATCTTACAGGTAGAGCATCTTTGCATATCGTTAAGATGCTCACACACAACAGCCCTATCTCTGGCTGTCTCCAGCGCACTTTCCCAGTGCTTAGGGATGTGAACCCTGGGACTTTGATAAGAACTTGCATGTATTTCTCCCCTCTGTGATATATTTTTGGGTTTACTTGGGAAGTTCCCTTGATGTGCAGAACTTCCTTTTAATGTGGGTAGCATTTTGATTCTCTTATAAACTATAAGCTGTGAAGCTCATGGGGAGCAAAGGTCATGGGGAGCGAGTGTTCCATTCCTTAGATGGAGAGACTAGCTTCTCTGTTCCTCTTGTATGGGTTTAGTTTCTGAAGGAGGCACTGCCGGTGACAGGGCCCACTGAGGGAAAGGGCCAGTGACTCAACTTGTGCCTCTTCTCCTTACTCATCGGCTACTGTTGTCCTGTACCTCTCTGACTTCATCTGTCTTCAGTGGGAATGGTAAGTGGACCCAAAAGTTCAGTTAGGGCCCTCTAGGACCCACACCTCCCACTGCCACTGTGCCATGCCTCAGTCCTCTTAGAAAAAATGTGAAGGGACATTTGTTGGTGCTGTGACAGAGTCAAGAGCTGGAATGATCTGTTTGTGTCAACAGTCTAATGTGGTTTTGTGGTTAGATAGCCACTGAGGGCTTGGAAAGAGACACTCATGAATAAAAACAGGTGTTTATGAAAATCTCCTGCAGCGTCAGGTCAGGTCAGACAACACTGAGAGTCATTTAAGACGTTTAGACAAAGGCTTTATGTTGTATTTTATTTTCTGTTACACTTAAATTGCTGGGTTATTTATGGTACGCTTAAGGTTTTGTGCGTGGCACTTAATGACATCATTTTCTTTCCATGGTAACTTGATTGAGTTAAAAATATAGAGCTCCTTGGCCCCTCACCTCAGATCCTCAGGCTTCCTGGTGGCTTCACAGCCACACAAACTCTCATGCAGTGTCTGCCAGGTTGTGAGGAGAAATAAGTTAGAAATGCAGTGTTACGGAGGTCATAGGATGGCACTTATAATGTGCCTCTGTATTTATCATGCTTCAGGACAACTGTAGTCATGGCCTACAGGGAACAAAACACGTGACTTCCATAGGCTATAAGTACCTGTTTTTACCTGATACCTGTAGCTTTGCATCGCAACACAGACCAAAAAATCCACCCTGGAGACTCAAATAATTATTGACCTTACTAATGTGAACAAAGCCCTCTCCGAGATTTTTATGTCATCAATGCTGGGATTCTTGTCTATTTAGCTTTTTATCAAACAACTTTGTTGCCTGGGTAACAGACCTCTGCCCCTGAATGTGGGTGGCTGTAGGTTCTAAACCTTTCCCAGGGGGTCTCATGTCAGATGTCCTGCATATTTATATTATAATTCATAACAGTAGCAGAATCGCAGTTATGAAGTAGCAACAAAGATAATTTTATGGTTGGGGGTCACCACAACATGAGGAACTGTGGTAAGGGCTTGCAGCTAGGAAGATTGAGAACCACTGCCGGAGATGAAAACCTCCCCTGCAGCCTCTGGCCCATTAGTAACTCTGAGAGTCACCTGGCCGCCTTTCATCCGATTTCCTCACTGGAAAAATCCATGAACACCTGCTTGCTTTCCTTTACACTTTAAAGGTGATTCCTACTTAGAGAAAAGAGCAAACAAAATAAAATTTTATATACCATAGAGATGAAATGTTGGTTAATAACAATGACTTTACCCTGATGACCTTGTTAGACATTCTCTCATTTATATCTGGCACCTTGAAAGTCAGAATAACTCAACACTTTTGATACCAAGAAGACCGAGGAACAGTGAACAGTGTGTGTGGCCTAATCTTGCCTTCTCTTAATTTTACTGGTAAAATACCTTGAAGTGCAGAATGAGATACGGATAAATGGTAGGATCAGTTTTCTCAAATATTTGTCTGTTCTCTGACTTTCTGCTGTATTCCACTCAGCAGGTGGCTCCACAGAGCCTCCTAACAGTCCCAGAGCTTGCACCCAGCTTGGCCTTTACAGGCTCTGCTCCGACTTTGCCGGTGTGAACCCACCTTCCAGGCCATGAAATGGTGTTTTCTCATCACACCGTATACTCTGATGAGTGTGACTCAAAGCTGATTGGCCATTACTCATTGGAGCGCTGTCCTCCACGGGTACCGGGTTGGAGAACGGTCCTGGCAAGATGCCCCTGGTCAGGAACTGAGAGCTTTAGACCAGGTTTCAGTATTTACTGGGTGTAGCAGTTTCTCTGCACTTGCAGGCATTCAAAGGCAGAGTCATTTGCACAGTGCTGTTTTGTACTGTTCAACGATGTCTGACCTTAAAATAGTGGAATTATAAGTGTCAACAACTGCCTCCAAAAGCAGTTCTCACAGATAAATAATAAATAATAGCTGTGTCCCTCAGTCTGTGCTCTGTTAGCTGCTAGGTTATAGTTTCCGAGTTTGATTTTCTGATGGTAGTTAATGATCAGCTAATCGTGATAGGGACTTAGATGTAAGAGGCTTGGTGGAGGTTGGGAGCTAAGATAAAATCAAACAAAGAAAAGAAACAAAGGAAAGGAAGGAATTCAGGGACCAGAGAGATGGCTCAGACAAGGTCCAGCACCCACCTAAAAAGCCTGCTGGGGTTGTTTTCCCAGCACTTGGAAAGTGATGAGAATCCCTGGGGCTTGCCAGCCAGCCAAACTAATCAAAATGCAAGCACCAGGGTCAGTGAGAGGTGCTGTCTCAAAGAAAACAGTGAAAAGAGATTGAGAGACACAAGTGACATGCACTTCTGGCTTCATGTGCACACATACACACACTTGTGTACACAAAGAGTAGAACGTGGTCTTTAATATTCAAAGGAATTTCTTTAAACATATTAGAAACCTAGCTGCCATTAATGATTAGCAAATAACTTTTTAGACATGGCTGTACTTCATTTCTCAATTTTTTTCGTCCATCCTTAATCTCTTTTACTTGGGGGCACTGAGCCATTGAGTTTCTTGATACAGTAAGCTTAGATTACTGACAGCATTTGAGTTCCCAGCTCAACTCCTTGTCTGTGGGAAATGCATGACCTTTAAAGGCAGGAGATATTGTTGGTTGAGAAGTGAATATTGAATGGATGTTTTAGAATATTAGGTTTTTTAAGATGAAAACTTAAGAATCACACTCAGAGTCACTGAAAAAAAAATACACATTAGAAATGCAAATCTTCGGGAGAACCAGAGACTGGTAGTTAATGTCTGTATGTAAAATGGTGAAACAATGGTTGTGAGTGCTTAGTAAGTAGCACTTGTGATGACAGTGCTGATGATGTAGGTTATGATACTGTTCTTGAATCTTCTGGGAGCACCCAGGTTTTATGACTCCATTCACATCTTCTTGATTGCAATAGCAAAGCCCCCAAGTTACCTGCTGTCTGTTAGGGTCTCTTAGAAGTCCTACAAAAGACCACCAACCATGTATGCAATCAACAAGAGCATTTTTATTCCAGGATGCTGGGCCTGCCATCCCATACAAAGGCAAGATGGCAAAGACCCCAAGAGGAACGTGTGGGTTCCTTTTAAGCACAATTGAAGGGGAGTTCTAAGGACAGTTAGGTCATTTTGGATATGATTGGCTTAAGCAAGTCGCAATTATATTAGTACATTCTAAGTGGCCAGGCTAGTTAGGGGCTGGTCAGGACGACAGTTTTCCATTTGGAGGCAGGCTTGGACAAGTCCCAGGCTTTGTCCTTATTTGGTTATTTATTACCTTGAGCTTGCTGACTATGGAGGCTGGCTCAATGGCCCAGGCTTGCTATGTCCTATCTCCCTTGTCCTTGTCAGGGGCACCAGTGATTAATTGCCCTTTGTTCATGTCTTCCTCAGAAACTGTCTGTTCAGTTTCAAGAGCAAGGACCAAGGCCTAGTTTTTAACTGAGTTATTAGGACAGGCTGTCATGATATTTGCCTGGCCCTTTCACTACCCAGCAAAAGTGTGTTTGTACAGAAGAATCTTCTCCCATTAAAATCCTAGGTAATGTGCCATTCCATCTTTTAGTGAATAATGTAACTTATCCTACCAAAAGAGTTGTGTACAAGTTATATTCAATATAATTCTTGGCTTTCTTTTTTGTTGTTGTTGTTGGGGGAGGTTGGGGGGGTTGTTGTTGTTGTTTGGTTTTTGTTTCTGTGTAGCCCTGGCTGTCCTGGGACTCACTCTGTAAACCAGGCTGGCCTGGATCTCAGAGATCTGCTGGCCTCTGCTTCCCAAGTGCTGGGATCAAAGGCGTGCGCTGCCATACCTGGCAGATTCTCTGCTTTCTTATACTTTATTTAAACTGAAAAAGAAATCTACTTTAAAATGCTTTAGGGTGGCCAGGCAGTAGTGGTGCACACCTTTAATCCCAGCACTCAGGAGGCAGAGGTGGATCTCTGTTAGTTCGAGACCAGCCTGCTCTACAAAGCAAGTTCCAAGACAACCAGACCTGTTATATAGAGAAACCCTGTCTCAAAAAAATATAGTAATAATAATAATAATAATAATAATAGTAAATGAAATAAAATAAAGTGCTTTAGGGCATTTAGCCAGTAGATCAGTATACCTACACCTTGTCATACTTTTACTAATACTCTCTTTTAAAAAATTCCAGCACTATTGCAACACAAAACCTGTATATTCTTTATATTCCTGAGGCATGTAATGATGTTTTGCTATAGGTATGCTTTGTGAAATGATTATGAATGAAGCCAGTTAAAGATATCTATCGCATAGTTATCATTGTGTCTGTGAATGTGGTGAGAACACATAAAGTTGACTTTGTTAGTATATTTTAAAACTTTGTTAGTATATTTTACAATATATAGTCTCCCCTTAGTGGCCACTCCCCGATTCCAGAGTCTACAGATGTTAAGGGCTCTTACATGAAGTAGCAGAAGGTTTGCATATGATGTATGAGTGTCTTCCTGTGTCCTTTCAGGAAATGTATGTGAGTGTGCATGCATGGGGAGAAGGGCTGTTGGTAGAGATCAAACACAGGGTTTATGTTTTATCAGCATACATGCCACCACAGCGCTACATCTGTGCATCTTTCTCATATGTGTTGTTTAATCATCTCTATAGTACTTAAAATGCCTACCATGTAAATGCTATGTGATGATTTCTGTACTCTCCCGTTTAGAGAATAATGACAAGGAAGAAAAACAGTCTAGTATTAATGCCAACACAGAGTTTCCCTCCCAAAATTTTTGATTCACAGCTGAATCTACAGATAGTGTGGGCCAAACATATAATAAAATACTGATAACCATAGCCATTATTGCTAGCCATTAAATCTCTGGAGCCCATTTATCCTGTGTATCTATAGCTCTGTGTACCTTGGTCTACACCTCTTCATTTCCCGCCTTCCATGCACTGGTAGCTTCCACTGTAGTCTGTTTCCCTCGGTTTGACATCTTGAGTTTGACTCCTTTAAATTCCATATGTAAGTGACATTGTGCAGTATCTATTTGTGTGTGCCTTGGCTTATTTTACTTAACATGATGTCCTTAATGAAAATGATAGGCTTCTCATCCTCTTTAAGAAAGTAAAAAATAGTCTATTAAATACATAAATGCTTTTCAACTTACAAAAGGATTAGAATCCAACCCAATAAACTTAGCGTAGGATGAAAATAATATAAGCCCCAAGTGTGCTTTACAGTCTTATCATTATTAATATTTGCATGCATGCGCATGTGTGTGCATACGTGCACCATGACAATAGGTGGAAGTTAGAAGATTACTTGCCTGAATTGGTTCTGTGCTTCCACCTTGTTGAGGTAGGTTCTGTCTAGCTGGCCTGCAAGCTTTCTGAGCAGCTCTTTGGGGTGCTGGGATTACCAGTGTGTGCTCTTCTATTCTTCATGTTTGTGTGGATTTGCAGCATCAAATTCAGGTTATCGGGTTTCACCTACTGAGCCCTCTCTCAGTCCCCAAATGCATTTCATATACTTAGCATACATAAGCTAAGCGTCACCATATAATACATAATAGTTCCTCCTTTTCTCGCCTGACTATATACTGCTGTTCTCTGGCATTACCCAGCATCTCAAAACAGCACCGTATCATATACCCCTAGCCCAGGGAAATAGAAAAATTCAAGTTGCAGTTTCTACTCAATGCCTTTGCCTTCACACCAGCATGAAGTTGAAAATTTTTGAGTTGAACTATCATCAGTTTTTCTTGCTGACAACTCAGCATCTGGATGTGCTGCGTATTTTGGTGTTTGGTATATAATATTTTTAAGACAACTGATTATTTTATGGATAGGCTTAGGAAATTAGTTACTCAATAAAATTCTCTATAGAAATTGGTTTCACTGTAATCAAATAAAAGAGATGAATCTTAAATGTCATCCGTTGAGGCAGCTGCCATGATATTGCCTGGTTGAAAGGTTTTCTGTAACAGATTTTAACCTGCTGTGGTTGGTTGACTGCTTGTAACCTGTAAGAGTGGAGGTCTGCATGAGCTGTCTCAAGGCCTTTTACAGTTTGTCCAGAAACGAAAGCAGAGATTTGGAGGGGGGTTGTTTTGTTTTTATCATTAGGAGTTTTTTTTTTTTTTTATCATGACTTTGTACATTCATTGCCAGGTGCATATCGTCATTTGTATTATATAATGCCCATATATTAGTTCAGCCAGCCATTTTTCATTTAAATACTTGGTCTAATGTAACTGCAATCCTTTTTATAATAGAATATAGAAAAAGCAAGTATATTCTTGTAATATTAGCATGTGCACTTTAGGGAGAACATCAGCTTTTCTTCCTATATACCAAGATGCTAAATATATTTATTTATTGAACTTGTTTGTCTTGGTTTTCTATATTACCTAAATAAGACTCTAAGTTTAAAACTCAAATATTTGTGAGTGTGTATATTAACCTCAACTTCCAGTAAGGTAGTAAGTAGGTTCTTAGAATTTTATTTGTAGTCTACAACCAGACCTTGGAGCAGCTGTTTCAAGACTGTTCACCAGGAATGGTGAACCAGTGGCATTGTCCACTGGTGACTGACAGCTCTTTCTCCATGCCCCAGCCCAAACTATGCACGGTAGGAGTATAAAACCTCAAAATGGCATGAACTATACTGTATGCCACTTGTTGTTAAAGCTGCTGCATTTGTTTTTAAATATGCCATTGCCAGTGGAGAGGTGCAGAGGAAAAGAACTCATCTAGGATGTGATGCTGAAATAGTCTCAGGGTCAGCGAATATGCCGTGTATAGATTTGATTGACAAGGAGGACACACAGTGCTTTTTAAGTTTAATCCACTAGGAAAGTTATGCAGTATGCAAGCTTAAAACATTGTACTAGATTATAAATTCTATAACACATACAAATGGTCCCTCTCACTCTTTGAAATTTCATGCTCTGCAAATGTTATATTGTAGGGGACAAATAATAACTGCTAATGTAGCCAAATGCATTTGTTTGGAAAGGTGAGCTGCGATAGAATACTTGGCTTTTCAACGTCACCCAATCCAAGCTTAATATTCATCACTGCGAAAATCTAAAAGAAAAGTTAGTAACAATAAGTTGGTGGTGAAAAAGAAATGCTGACTTACAGGACTTCCTCTATTCTATGTCCTCTCTTAATAAAGACATCATTCCATCATTGTTTCAGGACAGTCGCAAGTAGTATATTCATTTAAGATTATCACGGGTCCTGCTAGTTTATTAGGTAGGAGTCCTGCTGTTGAGATCACTCTTGCTTCAAATCTTTGCTAACATTTGTTTAGTCACTGTGTTGTGTCTTTTACTGTCAATATTGGAGAGCTGCCATTGAGTTCCAGCTAGTAAACACCAAATTTGTATCATATTTCCACTGAAATACAAAAAGTAACTGTTTGTTTTGGCTTTTTAGCAATTATTCTTTTATGGGATACCATTTCATGTTCAACAATAAGTTTATGGCTGAGCTGAAAATTGTTAACCAAGCACATGTAATTCTTTTGTAGCTTAACTTTTCTTAACATGCGTGTGATGATATTTAAAAGCATCCTACACCTTCCCAGGGCTTTTTGTTTGGTTATTTTTGTTGGTTTGTCAGTCAGTCAGTCAGTCAGTTGTCTTGTTTTGCTGTTGTAAGGACTGAACCTAGGAGTTCAGTACACTAGGCACACACTCCGTGTACACTAGGCACACACTCCGCGTACAGTAGACAAACACTCCGTGCACACTAGGCAAACACTCCGTGCACACTAGGCACACACTCCGTGCACACTAGGCAGACACTCCGTGCACACTAGACAAACACTCCCTCATTGAGCTAGACTCCCAGGTCTATGTTAATAGTTATTTTAATCTGGTGTGAAGTCTGGCCTCTCTGCTGAATGCTATGGCAGACTCAGTCCTCCCTTTCTTATCCCGGGGAGCAGCAGAGAACAGAGGAATGCGGGTTTCCATTTCCCTCTCCTCTCACAGTTACTTGGCACACTGTGGCCCACCTTGGTTGTAATTAGTACTGATTGGGGGAAGCGTCTGTATTTTGTATGGAGAGTCTTTGGACTAGAATATGAGACAATGAAAAATCCCTAGGACATGATAAGTGAACCTAGAGAGTCTTCAAATTTGACTCTAGAATGGAATTTAAAGGAATTAATCAAATAAAAATTATGCAGGCCATCAAGGAATGTTGGCTGTGTACTCTTCAGGTGGGTATGTCAACCTGTAGCGTGCCTAATGAACTTGGCCATACTTTCTTCCCTGGAGTTTAAAGAAAAGGGGGAAGAAGGAATTTCTCCAGTGCTACGTGATATTATAAATAAAGTGAGGTTCCTCACTTAAAATGAGAGAAAGAAATGTCTTTGTGTTGAAACCCGGGGAATTCTTAGTTGACAGTTTAGAAACTTGCTCTCGCTCTTTTTATTTGTTTGTGTGGTTGGTTGATTTTTCAAGACAGGGTTTTTCTGTGAAGCCATTGCTGTCCTGGAACTCGCTCTGTAGACCAAGCTGGTCTCAAACTCACAGAGATCCACCTGTCTCTGCCTCCTGAGTATTGGGCATTAAAGGCATGCACCACTACCACTCGACTTAGAAACTTTCTCTTTAGAGAGAGAAAAATTAAATGTCAAAGGGAAGAAGTAGTTAAGTGAATTATGGTAATTTGAAAGAAGAGTTAAAGAGAGAAGAAATATCCTTCTATCTTATAGTTTCCTGAAGTTACAATACAATATAACATATTTCTAAAATTTCAGTATGTCATAAATTCTTCTCAATCTGCATTAATTTATTAGAGATGAAGTGTTTTCAATACATTAGTTAATCAAATTGATTAGATTAAAAAGTCTACAGATTGACCCAAAGGAATAAGTGGGTGTAATATATGGAAAAAGTAGCATTTCAAATCTGAGAAAGATGGGTTCTGCAGGTAATGTTTGACTTTAAATAGTCACTTGGAAAAAAGTAAGTTGTGTTCTCATACCGTATACCAAGACAAACTCCACAGAGATAAAAAGAATCTTAAGTATTAAAAAAAATATGAAATGTCAATAGGAAATACATACGTTAATCCTGGAGTCAAAAAGCTTTTTGAAGTGTGACCTCAGACTCATAGATCAAAATGCAGGACTCTGGACCGGGGGATGACCAAGTGTGTGAAACTCTTGTCATGCAAGTCTGAGTTCAAATCCCAGAACCCACACCACCCAGATATGGAAGCATAATCTGCAATCCCATTGCTGCTGTGGCAAGATGAGCAGCAGAGAAGAGAATTCTGTGAGCTTGTAAGCTAGACGGCCTGAAGGACAGGACAGCAGACAGACAGGACAGCAGACGGCCTGAAGGACAGGACAGCAGACAGACAGGACAGCAGACCCAATCTCCAGCAGGGTTGTCCTCTGACCTCCACATGCAAACTGTTTCTCTTGAGCTACTAAGTTAAATGATAGACAGAGGAATAAACAACTCACAAAACAGAAAAAACGCATTTTGAGATCTCATTCATCATCTTTAAAAATGCAAGTAGACCCTGCTGTAGAAAGTGTCGGTGTGAGTTTTAACATTTGAAATGCCTGTACCTCCCACCCAAGAGTACCAGCTGTAAGAAATCATTCTACAACTGTATTTACATGTATGCAAATGATGACACCACAGAGTGAGTCTTTAACATCGTGATAACTGAAGCAAACTGTTCAAATATTCATTACTAAAGTAGTCGTCACAGCGGGTTCATCTCTACAGTAGAACTTTAAGCAGCCACTAAAAAGATGGAGCACCTCATTGTGGAGGAAGAGGCCCAGAACACATGTAGTATTGAGTGCCCACTGTGCAGCAATTGTAGAAAGTGCATGTGCCCGATTGGTATATTCAGACTATCATATCTAATATGCCTGAAATATTATGTATACACATATAATAACATACAGTATATATTATAACTCACATAATGTGTATGCAGTTGTATCTCATAGGACAGAAACTAGGAAAAATGTTGACTTTTAGGAGGGCACTTGGGTGAGTTGAGGCTGAAGGGAGAGGGAAACTCTTTGTCATATGCCGGTCTTTACCATGTGAATATTGTACTGAAAACAAATGTAATCTGTGCCCCACAGTTATCATATTTTTTAAAAATAAATGAAAAAGCTAAAGAACATTGCATGTTTTTATTGCCATTTGACATACATGCCATTCAAATATTACCTTCTCTTACAGCATTTGAGTATAATAATAATGTTCTTATAATTATATTTACCATGTGTTTTCACACTAATCCAGCTCCTCCTTGCATTGTCTTGGACTGTTGTGAGTCTTTGCTTTCATTTTCCTCTCTGTGGCCATGTTAACAAGTAAAAGTACAGCAAGCGGTTTATGGTGCATCTTTTTTCAGCACATTGACTTTTTGGTTGGGAAGAAATAACTGGAAATTAAGTAGTTCGCATACTAAACTGATCAGTAACTAAGCTGAGTTTTTGAGAAATGATTTGGTTTCTTTTTTGACCTGTGGGAAAGAAGCAGTTGAACAAAGTGATATTTAATCTTAAAATTTGCCTAACTGTTTTAAAACTATATTTTGAGTGATCTGCTTCATTAACAATTATTGTCCTAAGTAATCAAAATGAGAGAAAAAATAGCGATGTAGCCAAAGAAATACATTCAGTAGTCATATAGTGTGTGACCCGGGTGTTTCAGTTACAGCTTCCACTAAAGAGCCAATACATGGTTTCTATAGCTGAAAGACTGAGCACCTCAGTGCTGGAAAGTGACTGTACTTCTGGAACTGGACTTGACCTTTGGGTTTTTAACTCACTTTTCACATTTCTCAGATTTTGCTTTCTTTAGGACAGGTGTGTGATCCATGGATAAACACAGTGGACATTAAGTCAAGAAGGTTCTCAGAAGTATAGTTTACCTGGCAGGACCTTTAGGGTAATTATACATTTGGTTCACAATTTGAAGGTGTAGATGATATTATTAGCAAATTCAACACAGTTTTAAATTTTAAATGAAGAACTTTTTTATAATTAATAGCTTAACTATCTTTTCATCATTGCAGTTTGTCAGCTATTTTAATGTACTAATTTATGCTGCTTCTCACTGTGTATGACAGGAAGTCAAGTAGACGCTGGGTTGACTGCATTTTTAGGATTAGAGTCTTCAAAATTATTTCTGTGCCAGTGTTAACAGAACACTGGCCTAGTCAAGGCTACATTAGCTGGCTAATAAGTTGAGTCTGAAATGGAGCTTTCAAAACACTGTGATGTTTGAAGAGTGAAGAGCATATCACTGGTGCCTTTAACCAAGGGGAACCAAAGGAGAGCTGTCATGAGTATCTAGACTTTGGAGTAATAGTTACTTTCCAGAACATTGTCAATGACTCGTGCTGACACAGAAATGAAAAGGAATGAGTGGACATTGTTGATTTGCCGAATCAGAATAGAGACGAATGAAGAGCCTGTGGGTGTGGGGTCTACATGTAAAATAAGTGGTCCAAGAGCCCTGGGCTCAGACTGGAGAGTCAAATAGAGGTCTCTTGAGCCACCACTTTCCTGCAGAGATGAAGAAACTTAGACGGAATTTGACTTACACAGAGAATCGGGATTTACACTCCTGGCTTTTACCTAGTGTTCAGTGTCCCTTTCCTGTCCCACTCCCAAACAGGTGCCATTGAAGGAATTGGCACAGTGTCATACCATTATTCCTTCTGATAGCTTTCTTCAGTGATTGCCTTTGAGCTGTTGTGGAGGAGTTGAAAGAAAGCTTGTGGGCCTTGAGCGTTGAAGCCCAGACGATTGGAGCTACAGGGCACAGTTTTGTTGGGCCTGTTAAAAAAGACTGGTCTTTTGAAAAAACACTATCAGACTGGGTTTAAGGGAGTTTATTTACAAGAGTGACCCAATTAGATGGGTGTTTGGTTGTTTTTAAAACCCCTCTGGCTGCAATATGGAGAGCAGACAGAGGGAATCAGTGGTCACTGAGAAATCAGTTGAAAGAATGGTATGTTGGAAGAGAATTGTACAGTGGGAAAGAATAAAGTCTGAATAGGAGTTGCTTTTAGGTCTTTTTCCTTTTCGGTACAGATTGAAGCATTAATAGGATAGTAGTTGGTGGGCTGATTTTGATTCCGTGTGTTTACTCTTGTTACTGGCTGCCATTATACCTTTAACAGATTATCTGTCTGTTGTGAGTCTGAAGAGACTTGGTGCATTGTATGTCTCGTGATTATCAAGTGTGTGCTTGGGAACGTCACTTAAATTTCTGTGTAATATTTGCAAATTCAAATTTAACATTACATAAGTCGACTTAGGCGCTGTATCAACCTTTAAATTTATAATCAGAAATATTTCATGCTATGTAGTTTTACAGCTTAATAAATAAGGGAATAATAAGATGGCATTTGAAGGCCCTGTGGCATTTAAAAGTGTTATTATGTAGGTTGAATTCTTGACATCTCCAGGCTTATATAACTTTCTGAATTTGATCAGGGATTCGAATTTATAGCTCCTAATTACAGTATCTTCAACCTCAAATAGAGATGGTCATCCCCACTTCAGTGCCTGCACCCTCACCTCATGCCCCTTTCCTCCACTGGACCTCACCTTCAAGGACTCTGTGCCTTCTCATAACATGTCATTCATCTTGGATCTTATGCATAACTGCAAATTCCATGCATGTTTCTCTTAGGTAATTTCTTTTCAGAAGAAATTAGAGAGGAAGGAAAATCCTTTTAACATTTACACTGGTTTTGATTTTCACAGACTAAGTGATCGTATAGTTAAAAGCATTTCTAGACAAAAATTGTATTCCATTTTATTCCATTTTTCAGATATATTGAGCACTTACATACTGTTCCTTATTTAAGTTCATTAACATAAGGTAATTCAGTGTTAATGATCTATATGTGATCTGTTGGTATGCTTTTAAAATTCAGGGTTGTCAAACATGCGATAAGGAAAAACATAATTATTGGGTCATTAACTTTAGAGTTAGGTTTATAGACAGAATGATTGAAACCTTATTTTATTTTCTTCCCACTTTAATGGGGGTAAGGCATCCAGGTCAGCTTGTCCATATTAACTACTGACTTTGGTTCCCCCAGCAAATACATTGTAAATTTAAAAATAAGCAACAACAAAACAATTCTCCACAGTGGGTGAAGAACAGCAACCCTTTTCTCAATTGTTGAGAGGTTTATGAACTGATAGTTTTGTGTCGTCAAATATTCTTTTGTTTCTGGAACACCAAGGTGTTGATTTTGGCTTGTGGACCTTCAGAAAGACGTGTTATTAGGGGAGTACGTGGTGCCAACTTTATTGAAAACAACTATTTTATTTTGCTAAGGCACTTCCCTTGACGAAGATGCAGGATCACAGTGACCTGCTTGATTCTGCTACACTCCTCCTTCCAAAAGAGAGATGTGGAAATTTTTGAGATGGTAGAACTCTTCGTATTTCAGAGTCTGCTTTCAAAGGACATACTGTGTCCTTTTTTCATTTTTATTATACTTTACAATTGACAGCAGAAATGCAAGTATTAAGCTAATGAAAGCTTCAGAATGTTGAGTGAATGTAGAGGGCTGGAAATTATAGGAGCTACTTGACTTTTCTTTGTCTAATAGTTATAATAACAGTCTTTGTGTAAATGGGGAGGCATATGCATATGAGGTGCGCATGTGCAAATGGAGGCCAGAGCAAGATGCTGGGTGTCTTCCTCTCTCAGTCTCTGTCTCATTGCCTTGGCATCTCGCTGAGCTGGAAGCTTGCCATTTCAGCTAGGCTGGCTGGCTAGTTAGTCCATTTTCTCTACCTCCTATGTTGGAGTTAGATGCATGTGCAGCAAAATCATGCTTGGTATTTTTATGTGGATGCTAGGGATTGGGACTCAGGCCCTCATGCCTGCAGAGCAAGCAGTCTACCCACTGAACCATCTCCTCAGCCCGTGAGGAGGGTCTTAAGAGTTTAAGGGTAGACACAGTAATTTATTAGTTTGGGTTTTTTGGTGGTGATAGTGGTTGGGGGTGGGGGTGTTGGCTAGGAGGCCAGAGGCCAGTGACAGATACCATTACTTAAGAGCCATCTATCCATCATGTTTTTTTGAGACAAAGAAGCCCCAAAGAGCTACCTTGTCTCTGATTCCCCAGCCCTGGGATTACGATTAGGCACCGCCATGCTTGGCTTGTTCACGCTGGTTCAGACTCAGGCTCCCAGGCTTTCCTTCATAGCAGCCCTTTCCCAGCGGAGCAGCTTCCTCTCCAGCCCCACTGTACATTCCTATTACCACTTAACTCCCATCCCCTTCCCACTGGCCTCCGCTGCCTGATGGGCATTCCTCTGCCTCTGTTTCACAACTCAGGAAAGGGAACATTAGCTGTCTTCACCCCTTCTCCGCTTTGGAACTCAACAATCATAGTGACTGGCACACAGCTGGTCACTGAGCTGGCTGTGTCTTTCTCCTTCATCTCCCTGAGACTCCCCTGAGACTTTCAGTCTCTGTCTTCTAGATCTTCATTTGCGCTTTTAACGTATTTGAGACTTTTAATGCCTATAGTCCCACGGTTCCTTTTCTTTCCTCCTGACCGCCCTCCCTTCATAGCTATCCTGAATGGACTGACCTGTACTTTTCCATTTTCTTAAGTCGTGATGCCGTTCTTGCTCTCTTTTCTGTTTTTCCTACCAACCATGAGTTTCCTCTTCCTCTGGTATCCTGACTTCTGATTTGGTCATCTCATGAGTGTTGAGATTCCTAAAAGTCATATCTGGACCTCTTTTTTTCCATCCTTACATAACTTCTTTCACCATTTACTTTCTTGCTTTCTTCTCCTGTAGCCTCTTTGTAGGATTGCTCCCCTCTGTTCCCCAGCCATATTTGAACACTGTTTGAACTCAATAGGTACAGGGAGTTAGGAGTCGGCACTGTTGCAGCTAACCTGATGAAAGATACTGTATAGCTACACTCAGGATGAGAGAAGTTCAGTGTTTCCAGAACAGAATAAGGGAGGGAGACTACAGAATCAAGAGAAGTTCGGTGTTTCCAGAACAGAGTAAGGGAGGGAGACTACAGAATCAAGAGAAGTTCGGTGTTTCCAGAACAGAGTAAGG
>CABHPQ010163537.1:5506-24793 GCA_902168405.1 Peromyscus aztecus | reverse complement strand
AGACTACAGAATCAAGAGAAGTTCGGTGTTTCCAGAACAGAGTAAGGAGGAGACTACAGAACCATGAGAAGTTCGATGTTTCCAGAACAGAGTAAGGAGGAGACTACAGAACCAAGCATTCTGGTTGGTGGAGAAACTGAGGGGATGACTGAGGTTTACAGTTGGGTCTCTTGAAGATTTCTAACTTAGAGAATGAGAGAAATGAGTGGAACTTTCGAAGATGGCAGCTCTGTCTTTGAACATGCAGAGGTGGGAGGTTCTGTTGGTCTTTAACTGTTCGTCTGGATGTGTGAAGTCCAGAGAGAGGGCTCACAGGCACATGATGAACTTGAAAGGAACACCTGTGCAGACAGGCGTACAACACGAGCGCACATATCATAGCACACGAGAAAGACGAACATCACTCCTCCTCCTAGTAACTGATGTGTTCCCGTCCTCTCTGGATGTTTCCCACATCTCCATGTCAGCATGGTTGTAGCCAGGACAGATTGTGTGGAGGCCTTTAATGTGCTGCCATCTTTTTCCTTTGTCGTTATTCACATGGATTATAATGTCCGGAATACCCCACTACCCTTCTGGTGAATTCCCCTTTTTACCCTCGCTTGTTTGTGTACACACACACACACACACACACACACACACACACAAACACACACTATCCCCTCTGTCCGAGACGCTGCAGTGAGGTGTGTTCCTCCTTTCTCCCTGCTTCTGCAGCACCTTACAGTGGCACCTTTGGGCTCTGTGGCTTTTACATGTCAGCCTGTTGCCTGCAGACAGTACCCCCTTTGGATTTACAGTGCGTGGTGGCAGGTTTGGTGCCAAATCTACTTCCTCAGCAAGGTCATTGGAACTTTGGTGAGATGCTTTATAACACTAAAGTGTAATGAAAAGTTAACTTGAACCTAATACTTTATTCATATTTAAACATGACTTTTTAAAAATCTGGGAAGAAAATCCATGAGGATTCTTTGTTGTATTTGGTGAGTTCACTAAAGGAAAGAAACAGTAAATTTAAACCAGCTGTGCTACCCTGTATTGCTCGTCTTATTTTATTACATAATAGAACGTAGAAAAGGTGTTGCTTTGTACTTTACCACTAGGTGGCTGAACTGCATTGCTCGGGAAAAGAAGTAAAATCACTTGAAGTAGTTCTGTGCACAAAACATATTTTCCATTTGGCAAACGATGCATGTGCCTCTGTATACACATAAACATACGTGCTGATACATGTACACATACATACTAATGTACATATAAATAGTTTTGAGTAGCAGAGTTAGATAGAATTCAGAATTGTTTCTTTAAAATCCATCAAAACTATGGCCTTGCATGCTTTTAGCTCCATGTGTAAGGTTTCTCGTGTATGATATATAAGACTAGCACATTTTAAAAATGTGATCTTGCACAGAGTATGCACAGCCATAAGCTCTGAAGTCTCCACAGACAGCCTGAGGTGAGTGTGGCCCTGTTGTAGCCCGCCATCAGCTGTCACGTGAGAACATCACTTACGTTAAACATCTGTTCAGTCTCTTCCGGTCAGATCATCAGCTATCAACAAGTACTTCCTCCTTTGTTGATGGTTTTTGTTGTTTACCCCATGAGGTATCGCCATTTATCAGGTGTCAAAAAACACTCAAATGCCAGCAGTTTTGTGTGACTCAATGTGGTCACTTTCTCATTAGGAATGATTTTCCTTTCTGTGTTCTCTGCAGTAAACCTGAGGAGTACCATGGAGAAGCCTTTCAACTTGACCTTGATACTTGTCTATCTGTCTTCTCTGGAATTTTGTGGGTGATATGTATACAGAAATGTAATTTGATAAAATGAAGTTTGGAGGGGATAGGCCATGTGACATACCAAATGTTTTTCCAGCTACTTTTCATATAAAGTGACACACACAGTGTTTGGGAAATGCAGGGTCCATCACTGAACATAATCCGTGGCCATCTAGAGGGCTTATTTCTAGACTTGATGATGTGCTAGTTGAAATGATAGAAGAAGGAGATGTTAAAACATAACTTTCCAGTCAGCACATATTAATGATGTGTCTTGTCTTTTCCCGGGACAGCATTTTTGTTTAATTTCTTTATTTTGTGTGTGCGTGGGGTGTGTGTGTGTGGGGTGTGTGTGTGTGTGTGTGTTTATATAGGTGTATGTGTGCAGATACCTGTGTACATGTGCATGGGAGTCAGAGGTCAACCTCAGGTATATTCCTTAATCATTCTCTACCATGCATTTTGAGATAGGGTCTCTGCGTCTAGAGCTCACTGATTTAGCAAGGATGGTAGGCCAGCCCCAAACAGCTGTGCACCACTGCCTTGGGACCTTCTGTGGATGTTAGGGATCCAAACTCAGGTCCCCATGCTTATGTAATAAGCACTTTACTGCTGGGGCATCTCCCAAGACCAGCAGTTATATTTGATTATGTACTGGTAATGTTAATGTTTAATGAAAATACGTAAAATTGTGAAATCAGTGGTGTGGTAAACATGTTTAATATTGAAAAAAAAACAGTAAACTATCTGAAGTGATAGTTTTGGCTAAACTAAAATGTTGTCTCTAAGCCTTGAACTCCTTCCGTTCCGAACACTGCCCCTGGTGACCAGCTTTCTTCTCCAAAGTAGACATGGCCTTGACTCCTTTTCCTTCTTGAACTCTGACAGCACATTCACCCAACACCTCGTCTCTTTGCTACAGGTGATCATGTTCATGGTTTGGAGTGCTCATGTAACCTTAAGTCTCCTAGCAAAATACTAATTCGAAAAATACACAGAACTCTGTATTTGCTTAAAAGATGCCAGCACAGTGAACCAGTGTTCAACAGTTTGAAAGTTCACCGTTTATGTGTGTGTTTGGTAAATTGACAGGTTGATTTAATTAGGGAAGGGAGAGGTTCTCCCTGAGAAATCCATGGGTGTTTCTGATGGTGAATTAAAAAATTCCTTATTTGCTCTGTTTTATTTTATCCATCCATCTAAAAATAAAGCCACATTTAACTTGTTTATGCCTCAGGATTATTAAGAGATTCTTCTCTTACCAAACATGCCATACTACATTCCTCAGCTTGGTGGTGATGCATTGGAGACAAGGAAAACTAATGATTTAGAAAATAAAATACCTTTTAATCTTGAGTAAGCAATATAAACACAGTCAGTTTTTTCAAGCCAGAAAACAACCTTTAGCAACTCCGTTGTTCTTTCCATTTTTCTTTTACTCCCTGTTGACTAGGAAAGGGACTGACAGAGCAGAACTGAGTTTGGTCCTTGACTGGATGTGTACGTATTTCCGTTGTTGGCAGCTGTCTATGATGTGACATCGAGGGCTCTTTCTTATTCAATGGGTTGTAGGTTATAGAGTTTTCATGGCTTTAGAGCTCAAAGGCCAAACGGACTTGAATATTGTACAGTTTCCTAAAATTTCCAGACTACTCTACACATGGGATAATCTGAGAGACAGTCTCTCTTACTATGCATGACAAACTTGGTTAGTTAGCGCTTCCCATGGGTAGTTCTTGTCACTCGCTGTTAGGAGACCCTCTGAATGACCAGCATGAATCAACATCTGTGCAAAACCATGTTTTTAAAATAAATAATATACAATATAATATACAATTTAAGAAGCTTGAAATGTCCCTTTAAAAGATAAAGTAGCATTAGAAGCAATTTAAATTAATTTTGAACCAATAAAAAAATCCCGAATGCATTTACCCATCAATAATCCAATTCATCAGTGAAATAACATGTGAATGGTGATCCATTACCACATGGGCCCATTACATTAGAACAAGGCACATGCTCTTCTAGGAGCTAATGGTAAATAAACCACCTATGCCTGTACAGAGGGAATCATATGGTACTTCCCAAAAGCAAAAAAGTAGTTTGTTCTGCAGATAAGGTAATGTAAGGATTCCCAAGATGTATAAATTTTAAAACCTCAGATGCACAGATATATGCATTGATGCTGTCTTTTATAAAATGGAACGAGGATGGGTAAGTATGCAAAGAAATGCTGAAAACATATCCAAGAAATTGAAAGGTTTTAGGGATGAGAATGTGCCAGAAAGAAATTTCATTCATTTTAACAAAGTTTAAGGATAGCTTTTACCTCCTGTAATGAAATACCATAATAATAACCAATCTACTTTCTATATAGTTGCTTAAAATTCGTGAACTGGTTTAAATATGAATATTATTTACTTTGAAAAAAGCAGTATCATTGATGTCCTGCTCACTGTCGTTTCTCATTCAGGAAAATAATGAAGTTTTTCTCTTTGATTCCTAGTTTAGCGCTTCAATTTATGGAGTTGTTTTTTGTTTTTGTTTCCTACTGAGTTGATCTGACTTTCTGTCAAAACTTTCTCATTTAACTGGTTGAGGGTTTTGTTTGTTTGTTTGGATTTTTTAATACTACATTGAAACTTTGGGATTTCATGCTATACTGTATGATCCCTACTTTTGAGACTGTCATATTATCCATAGTGTATCTATTAAAGAATTACATGGTGTGTATAGTACAAAGTAGAATGAACTGTGCTTTTAAAGGGCACAAGTAATGTGAGAGAGGGGAAATGAAGTGCTGACTGAACACGGATGGAGGAGCTCTGTGGAAACCTTCATGGAGATAACGGGATTAGGGATGCCCAGAAAGATGAATGTGGTCAGGAAAGAGACAGGACATAGGTCAGATGGGATGACACTAACCATCATCTCAGCATGCCTCCATAGTGTTTGCTTTTAAATTACATTTGACCTTAAATAAGAGTTTCATTTCAGAGTAAAGTCAAATGTATCTGTAGATGGAAGACGGTGTCGGTCAGATGCAGTAGCAATGGGTTTTCAATCCTCCCTCCCCACTGTGGCCTAGCACAGCACACCTCTTCTCGGGCCTGGGTTCCCTCCCGGACTACAGTTTGTGTGTAACAGCTGCTGCAGGACTGAGCTGCCGGCTCCGTAACAGGAAGGCCTGCTGCATCGTCCCATCAAAAACTGCATCTGGGCTCTGCTCTGTTTTGTTTCTTTTTGCCTCTGGGATATTCATGGTGCAGCACCACCTCCCTTCCACCAAACGGGGGAGGGGGTACTAGTATTGGGCGCACTAGTATTGTTTAGGAGAACATAGAAGACAAGAACAAAGCTAAACTTATTTATAGGCACCCTAGATTTTGTCCCACCCCACCCGAGTTCCCCTTACCTGTTTCCTTGAATAATTTGGTTTAGGAAAAAGTTCAAGTTTCTTTTGAACTAACTGTTGCTCACCAGCCAGTTTTGAAAATGTCTGCCCACGTCAGAACAGTGAGTTGTGAGAGTAGCTGTTTAGTGGAAGCCCAGACAGACAGCCTTGTGGGCCTCCTCCTCACTTCCACTCTCTGGCTACTGCCGGCTTGGAAGGTCAAGCAGTAGGAAAGAAAATAGAGTGTGGCGACAGGTTCAAAGAGCTGAAACTGGTGAAAGGAATGTCTGCCAGAATCCAATATTGAAATATTAAAACCAAATTGTTTTTAAATTCAAAAAAGATTAGCATGCATTGTTGAAGAGATTTGAGTCCAATGGGGGATCAAGTGTAAGTGAAATTGCATTTTTTAAAAATTTTCAGTAGACTAACAAGAAAGTGCATGAAGGGAGAGCATCTCCCTGCCCTCGTAGAATTTGGAATTCTTTCTCTTACACAAATAAATGAATGAATGAAGAAAGGGGAAAAAGCATTGATGTAAATGAAAATGTTGAAGTGATGAAGGAGGAGGAAGTCGGGAGCCACGTCATTCAGAGAAACTAAACTCTACAGGGCCAGAAGAGTCTAGCTGTCGTGGCCCAACTACCAAGGCTCTTTCCAAAAGGCTTTCCACCTTGACTTCCACATCCTTTAGCCTACTGAGAATATTAAAGAGCAAAACCTAAATGCATCGTCAGTTGTGGGACCATTCAGAAAAATGAAAAGCATATTTTTCTACATGTAGTCTCATATTTTCATTTCTAGTCTTGGCATTTCCCACTCTTTTTTCCTTAAGCACATCTCATTGACAACTTGAGACTCAAGAAAGCAATTCTTCTAAAATGGCGAGAACTTTTTAGTCTCAATAGCTGTAACCAATTCAGATTACTCTACTGCAGGTTGTGTGTTACCTAATGTCTAGAAGTCATGCTACAGACAATCCCTGCTTCCTGGGAGACGTTGATACCGAATACTGTAAAGGGAAACCTCGTTGGGGGGCCAGACATTCCGACACCAGCTTCCTCTCTAGTCCTGCACATCTGCTGATGCTTTCTCCCTTCATTTCCATTGTCTCCTCCAACTTCTGTTGTAGTCCAGAAAAAAAACCTGTTGCTCGTCAATGATCTGCTTTCTTTTTAATCATTACTTAATGAAGACCAAAAGGTTCAACTTTATAGTGGTCTTATGAGACACAGAGAAAAGTATTCTACTTTTTTTCTTAAGAAATTTTTATTCATTTTACGTACCAATCACAGATCCCCCTCATCCCTCCTCCTGTCCCTCTAGCCTCCACTTTTTAAAAAACATGCGCCCTGTGTCCTCTCTGAAACTGTTTAAATTGTTGCAGCTAGTGTTCATGCCCTGTTTCCTGTCGGTTCACATTGTGACCGTGTAAGCCAGTTGTCACATTTGCATTTTCTCCTACCTGTGTCTGCTGAGAGTCCCTGCGTGCTTGTCTGCTTCTCTGACAGCAAGGGGCAGCTTTGCCGTGGTGCGTGGGCTTCCGCAGCACAGTCAGAAGTAAGGATGTTGAGGGCAGTGATTCCAGGAAGGGTCAAAGCCATCCACTATTGCAGAGCCCCACGGTTGTTTCTGAACTTTGTGCTTTTTTATACAAAGCTCTGCTGAATCATGTTCTGGCTACTGAGTGATGGTCTGCCTTCTGATTCACTTCCAGGAGAGAATCAATTTCTGTTGTTTCCAGCAGCCGGTGACTGTGAGACGTGGCTGGGGATTGGGGAGTCTCACTTGCTTGATCCTATGTGTTATTGTAAGGACGGAATGACACCTTGGCACAGACTCTTAGTGGGACTTTTAATTATTAGATCTAAAGGATGTTTCTGTTTCAAAGGGGGAAATTCCTTTGTGTATCTGCCTACTAGCCAGTGATGCTAGCCAGTTTCCACAGACAGCTGTCTCCTATGCCATCCCCTGCCATCAATGCTGTTTTTGAGGTATTTGATGACATGTGACTATTTTATAGTTTTATTGATTTTTTTCTATATTACTATCTTTTAAAATTAACCCAGCTTTGTATTTACTCATAGCAAAAATCAGAAAAACGTGATTTTCTTTTATCTAGAGAGAAAACGTGTTTATTATGGAATCTTCAGTCCTATTCTTTTCTTTTTCTTTTTTTTTTTTTTTTTTTTTTTTTTCCTTTTCCGAGACAGGGTTTCTCTGTGTAGCTTTGAGCCTTTCCTGGATCTCGCTCTGTAGACCAGGCTGGCCTCGAACTCGCAAAGATCCACCTGGCTCTGCCTCAGAAGTGCTGGGATTAAAGGCGTGCGCCACCACTGCCCAGCACCTATTCTTTTCTTGCGTGTTTCTTCCCACTTATTTGATAATTTGCTCCTCTGTGATTACCCACTTTTCAGGTCATTCCTTTGTCCTGTGTTATGCAGTAGTCAGAAAGCATCCAGCATTCCTGAATGCCGGAATACCAGTGATGGCGTAACATCATGGCTGCCTGGCTGTAGGTTATTTACCAACTTATTTCATCTCTGTCTAGGGTTCCAGCCCCTGTAGTTTTTATGCTCCCTGAAGCTAACCTAGTACTCATGTCCTTATCTCCATGAATAAATACAAAACACTCATTTAGAAAATAGTTCAATGGTAGTCTAAGTCCATGGGAAATATATACTAAATTTTCATCTTTGCCTTTGTTTTTTGAGACAGTCTCTTTCTGTAGCAGGGGCTGACCTGGAACTCGCAGAAGTGTTCCTGCCTCAGTTTCCCAAATGCTGTGATTACAGACGTGAGCTAACGGTCCAGCTTCCTACTGAATTCATGGGGATTTTCTCTCACTTGCATCTAGTAGTTAGAGTATGTGGAAGAAAATGTGATTCCCTGCAGTCGGCCTCATTGAGGGCTTTCTGGAGAAGAGGAGCACTTGGGCCCGGGAGGTCACGGTACTTGTTCTGCAGAGCTCTCAGGAAGGGGGGAGAGAACTGACCGCCACACGTGTGCCGTGACATGCACGCACGCACAATCATGCACTCACATGCATGAGATAAGAATAGCCTTCTTACAGACGAAAGGGCTGAACTGAGTGTGTGGTTCTGATCCTGAATTGAGAATTACTTTTTCTTATGGCAGTTGAAACTTTCTTTCCTGTCTGAATGTTGTTGAATTGTGCTGGAATCTGCTGTGTGGGAGGTTTGCTGTCGAACTTACAACGATGAGTGAGAAAATGCTTGCTTTCAAGATTAAATCACACTTGGACCAGTCCGAACATTCAGTTACCCTTAAATCAGTATCCGCACACCTTTACCACCCATGACTTTCATGTGTAACAAAATGTACCCTGGTATTCCGAAAGCATTTGTAAAATTAGCTCAAGTATTTCTGACCTTCAGAGGCAAGAAGGGTACCATAAATGTCTGTCTGATTGACTCCTAGAACTGTACATGTTTATGTACTTTGAGACACACGTACAGTGTGCGATGATCAAAGCGTTTTGATTGACAAGTCTCTCACCTCAGACACTTATCTTCCTGTGCGTTGGTGTTCCTCCTGTTCCACTACACACACCCTGACCTGTCACCATCCTCTGCCCGTCCCCCTTTGACCCTTGTCCTGCCTGTGAGACCAGCTTTTCCTAACTTTAACTTTGACATCTGAGAACATGCAGTCTTTCTGTGCTTTCCTCCCAATAAAGAAAATGTGAAATATATATATGCAATGAATTTTTTTTCTGCCAGAAAGAAGCTACGTCCTATGCAAAAGAATGGGTGCAGCTGGAGATAGTCGTGCTGAGGGAGTCTGTGGTTCCGACTTCTATGTAGATACATAGAATCACGCGTGAATATAGGATGTGAAAGCAGAAGCTAAACTGTCTAGAACAACAAAGGGATCTCAGGGAGGGGCGAGAGAAAGGAAGGGCCAGGCTTAATTGGGAAATCAGCTCAGTGTGTATTAGACACATGTATGAAAATGCCCATACGGAATAGCACACATTGAAAACTTTTTAAAATTAAAAAGTACATAATTTTGGCTTCACTTAATTGTAGAATTTTGTATGATGAAATTCAGATACTTTAGGAGTTAATATTTTTTCCCTTTTTTTTTTTCCTTAGCCCTGTATTGTCCATCGGTGGCTTCTTTTGAATCATTCATAAACGATATTTATATTCAAGGGCTTACCAAGTAGGACTTACTTAGAAAATGCAACAATTTGGGCCTTTTTTTGTTTGTTTCTTTTGAGACAGGATGTCTTCATTATGTAGCTCTGGCCATGTTGGACTGGCTGTGTAGACCAGGCTGGCCTCAAACTCACACAGATCCACCTGCCTCTGCCATCCAAGGGCTAGGGTTAAAGGTGTGTGCCACCACACCGGCTGGCCCATTGTTGATTAATTACTTCACTGAACTGCTGAGCTGTGATATGGAGATGATATTTAACTCAATTGGAATATGAAAAATTATACTGTGGTGTTTTTTAACAATTTTTTGGTTTTTGTAATTATAAAATAATTACATCATTTCCTCCTTTTCTTTCCTCCCATCTACCCTCCAATGCACCATCCTTGCTGTCTTTCAAATTCATGGCCTCTTTCTTAATGTATGTATGTGTGTGTGTGTGTATTCCTAAATATGTATTTCTAAATACATAAATACTACCTGATAAGTGTGTTGTTGGGTGTTTTGGGTTGTTTTTTTTTTTTTTTGGTTTTTTTGGTTTTTCAATACAGGGTTTCTCTGTGTAACAGCCCTGACTGTCCAATAAGTGTTTGTTTATTTATTTATTTATTTATTTATTTATTTATTTATTTATTTATTTATTTTGGTTTTTCGAGACAGGGTTTCTCTGTGTAGCTTTGCACCTTTCCTGGAACTCACTTGGTAGCCCAGGCTGGCCTCGAACTCACAGAGATCCGCCTGCCTCTGCCTCCCGAGTGCTGGGATTAAAGGCGTGCACCACCAATGCCCGGCAATAAGTGTTTATTTTAAAAAATATTTTTCCTTTGGCTTCTTTCTGGAAGAATGTTTTCTCTAGGGCGAGAAGTTTAAGTTAATTGTTCTTTTTTTGCACTGTCTTCTTTTTCTGTGTGCTTGTTGACAAGCCTGTGCTCTAATTGTTCTTCATTTATTTTTATGCATATTGGTGATTGGCCTGTGTGTGTGTGTGTCTGTGTGAGAGTGTCAGGAACTAGAGTTACAGACAGTTGGGAGCCTCCTGGTGGGTGCTAGGAATTGAACCCAGGTCCTCTGGAAGAGCAGCCAGGGTTCTTAACCTCTGAGCCATCTCTCCAGCCCCCCTAATTGTTTTTAAAACCATGATCTGTTTTGCCCAGACAACTTCTTTATCTACTTTAGGTTTTTACTCTGATATACATTAATATCATTGATTTTCTTTATCTTCCTTGGTATTCTCAGGACTTCTCAAATGTGTATGTAGCACAGTCGAGTAGTTTGGGAAATTTCCAAGCCATTGTGTCTAAGGCTGCCACATCTGTCTCTTTTCATTAAGCCGAAATAGCCTTAGAATGGGGGATTTCTTTTATTCCCCAGTACAGCCCTAGACCTGTAGTAGACATTTAAGAGATTATTGAATGAAAGTTAATTTAAATGCAAATTATCTGTTATATAATTGTTGCCACTGTTATAGCTTTGCATATTTTAAAGGTGTAATCACTGGGCTTATTTGGCAATTACTCACCAAGATTATTTTAAAAATACACATTTGAAATCAAATAAATATGTGGTGTTTGCTTAGGCTTTGAAGAGCTTTGTTTTGTGCACAGACTTTGAGCTCAGGAATTAGGACTAGACACTGTTCCAAAAGGTCATTTGTAATCTAGTTACCAGAAATTTAGGATTACTTTATAAAAACAAGTCATGCTGTGTGCTAGTGGTGTTGAAAGTGGTTACTGTTGTGATGATAATCAGAATTCGGAAGTAGATTTTCGAGGAGGTCCTGGGATTGGGAGTGACCTGGTGTGATGATGCAGGGAGGTCCTGGGGAGGGAGAGGGTAGACTGGCGTTATACAGCGAGGTGGTCCAGGCAGCACAGACAGAGGATACTTTAGTCCAGTGGTCCTCGACCTTCCTGATGCTGTGAACCTTTAATACAATTCTTCATGTTAGGGTGACCCCAACCATAAAATTGTTTTGTTGCTGTTTCATAACTAATTTTGCTACTGTTATGAATCGTAATGTAAATATCTGATAATGCGACCCCTGTGAAAGGGTCATCCAACCTCCAAAGGGGTCGCAACGCACAGATTGAAACCACTGCTTTCGGCTGTGTTTGACTGTGCTGAATTCTCTCCAGTATCCCCTGTTCTTTTCCACTTTGCTCTGTCTACTGTTGCTGGTGTGCATGGGAGCTTGAACATGAATGTAAAACTCTTAGATCCTTACGGCTTTTTCTCGTGGTGAGAGCAGGGGCCCTCGCTGGCCACGGGTCATGAAGACTCCTTGGACAGTGATGTGTGAAGATGTGGTTTCTCAGGCGAGTGTTCTAATGTTGGAAAGGAGAGGGAGAGCTGATTCTTGCCCAGTACTGTTACTTTCTTCCACAAGTCTTGAGCTCCTTTTTTTTATTCCTGTGTGTACATTAGATAGATATGAAGCATCTTCTAACATTGCCAGTTTGTGAACATACTCCACAAAATGCAGGGAGTCACAAAAGTTTTAAAAATTTCTTGATTTTTCATAGTCCATAAAGTTTTAGGCTTAATGAAATAAGTCCATATTTTTGTTAAAGATTGCATTGAAGATCATCGTTAATGGGTTTTATTATTTTCCTTAATATTTATACTTCATAAAGTATAGTTTTTCTTTATGTAAATGGTAGTTAGTTATATAAGAACATTTTAGTTGTTGAGGGCATTTAAAGTATTTCTAAGGTGTATGTGTTGTGGCATCAGAAATACGGAAAAACAGTTCTGTGTGTGTGTGTGTGTGTGTGTGTGTGTGTGTGTGTGTGTGTTATGTGTACACGTGTGAGGGGTGCTCACAAGGTCAGAAGACAGTGTCATGTCCCATGGAGCAGGAGTTACAGGCAGTTGTGAGCTGCTTGACCTGGATGCTGGGAACCAAACTCTAGTCCTCTGTAAGAGCAGCGAGTGCTCCTGCCCTCTGAGCCGCCCCTCCTGCCCACTGAGCCGCCCCTCCTGACCACTGAACCACCCCTCCTGACCACTGAGCCGCCCCTCCTGACCACTGAACCACCCCTCCTGACCACTGAGCCGCCCCTCCTGACCACTGAGCTGCCCCTCCTGACCACTGAGCCGCCCCTCCTGACCACTGAGCCGCCCCTCCTGACCACTGAGCCACCCCTCCTGACCACTGAGCTGCCCCTCCTGACCACTGAGCCACCCCTCCTGCCCACTGAGCTGCCCCTCCTGCCCGCCGAGCCGCCCCTCCAGCCTTCCTTCATTTCCAAGTGAGATGAGCTGGATGATTTCAGGCTTTGCTGGCAGCCACTTTGCCTTGGAGTCACACTGCAGGGTAGGAAGCCAGTTAGGATAAAGTTCATCTTTATGTCTTGAGATGTCCTGCTGTTTAAACCAAGACATTTCATTAGACAAGTTCAGTTCACAAATAGAACTGTCTGGGGGTGAACCTGTAGAATTAATTATTTTTTATGTTCTTCCATAGTTTTTTAAATCCAGATTTTATGGTCTTTGTACTTTCTTGTTGGGCTTTAATCTGTAATTCATTATGGGGATAAATTAAATACAGTGGAGTAAAATTAATAACTCAGAACACTATATAGGAGTCTAGGCCACAGCACCTAGCAGAGTAATCTGAGAGTGAACTGGACATGCTCCTGACTTCATGGGGACTGCTTTCCACTCATGTGCAGTTCCTAACAGGTTTTGTTTTAAAGAGCAGCAAATTTGAAAATTGGGTGGGAGCGGGGGACATGATTAAAAATAAGAAATTAGACCATTTGCCTTTAATGACCAGAAACTGAAAGAGCTTCAGCCCCCTGGGGTAGGAACACCCTGACAGTTCTTCCAGGCCAAGTGATTTTTGGACAATGGAATAAAATACTACAGTGCTGTGCTGTTAAGAGGGGAGACAGTCTGGCCACCCCCGCAGAGCAGTGAGCTGCGTTCACACTGAGTGTTCTAGAGAGCGGCGAAGGTGAGGGAGTGCCTCGGTGTGTGGGAGAATTCAGACCCTGGGAGAGCACCCTTTGCAGCCTTCCCCACACATATCGAATGTGTTGTCATATAAAATGCTTGTTTTAAGATAACCCCTGGATTGAGAGGGAAAGATAATCCACAGAGATCCTGAATACCCTTCACCCAGTTCTTCTTGTGGAACATCTTGGTACGTACTCTGGATGCTACTGTGAACGACCCTGCAGAGCCCTTTCGTTCCAACAGCTTTTCCCCTGAGTGGCTTTTTCTGTTCCAGGATATTAGTCTGTGACAGTTTCCCATTCTTTTCTTATTTCTCATGACCTTGACAGTCTAGCGTACTAGCCAGGTATTTGGTAAACTATCCCTCTGTTTGGGTTTGTCTGATGTTTTCCCCATGACTAGACTGGAGTTGTTGATTTGGAAGAATACATCCCCAGAGGTGAGGTGCCCTTCTCATCACCTCGTCCCAGGGATCCCAGCTGTCAGCACGTCTCTGGTAACGTTAACACTGAGGATCTAACCGACAGAGCCTCACTGGGCTTCTCAACTGGGAAGCTAATATTTTCTGGGCTAGAGAGACTGCCTAGTGGTTAGGAGTACTTGCTGCCTCAAGAAGAGCCAAATTCCGTTTCAAGCAGCCACCTCAGATGGCTCACAACTGCCTGTCACTCCAGCTCCAGGAGTTAAGACAGCCTCTTCTGGCTTCTGTGGACACCTGCACACGTGTGGCGTACACTCACAGACACCGGCACACACATGTAAATACAAACAAAAGGAGCCTCAGAGTAACTAGTTGTCATTTTCCAAACTCTACTCTTAGGAAGCAAGTCACCAAGTTCAGTTCACATTGGGAAATTGGACTCAATCTGCTGCCTGGAGTGGGAAAATAAAGTTATTTGGAATACGTTATAAGAAACATTATGGATATATTGTTTTCACCTCCTTATTTTAGACAAAGCCTCATGTATCCCATGCTGGCCTCGATCTTCCTGGTGCTAGGCATAAGCATTAGCCTGGATTGAATAGTGCTGGGGATGAAACCCAGGGCTTTGTGTGTGCTAGGCAGGCACTCTTCCAGGCTAAATCCCCAGCTCTTTTGACCTTACCAATAGGACTATTGGCCAGAGTCAATTCTTTCCCTCTCTTTTCAGGCAAAATGTACTACGCATATTCAATGAAACAAGCAACTTAAAGATAACTGTGACTAAATGTAATGATTATAAAACTCAAATTGCAAGATTAAATAGACAAATAATTACTTATTTTTACTTTTATTCATAGTAAACTCATGCCGAGACCCTCCCGTGAAGACAAAGTAGACCGGCGTTTCAGTCCTTTCCCTGTACTGTTTTCAGTGAGGTTTTCCTGAGCCACCTTACATTTTTACCACATAGTTTTAATCTACTTCTAGTCTCATGAATTAATTTTCATTTGTCTTTTGCTTAGCTTTGGTTCCACCTCTACCACCCCATTTTAATGGGCTGGTGACATGAGGTGTGGCTAATTCGGTCAAACTTTAGTCCTTTGATAGTCTGTTGTGTAACCACTAAGTGAGTCTTACTCAAATGTCAGGAGTTTCTTACCACTTTAAATCTAATCTAAAAAAATACTGCAAAGTCATGTTTTCTTTAAAAATATAATAACCTTTGGATTTATATTTCAAATGGTAGGATGTGGTCATGATAGTCACTTATAAGGATCATGAAAGATTTTGTGTGAAAATTAGGGAACCATGTTGGCTTCTAGGTGTAACAGATTTAACCTTATTGAAGCATGACATTGTAGCTACTTGTACTGCATACTGTTTGATGTAACCCTGCTGTGTTTATACACTTACAGAATTGCCACCCCACCAGGATACAGAACATTTCTAGAATAGTCCCTCCCACCTCCATTCCCACAGCAATCGACACCAATCCTCTGAAAATCTAGATTAGTTTTGGTATTTATGTTTTCCTTGCTGCCTTCGTAGTTTTCTCCTTATAGTCGCTTTCAGCATCTTGTCTATAATGTGGTAGATGTTGAACAGAATGATGCTTATCTCTCCAGGACTTCTCCGGACATCTTGGGTCTGTGGTTGATATCATTCATTATTGTTTGGGAAAATTCTTGATTAGTGTGTCTTCAAATACCTCCTCCCTAATCCTTGAGTGTCATATAACTGGATGTGTATTACGCCATTTGATAATGTCCTATAGTGTGTCATACTGGCCTCATTCTCCCTGTGGTATTTTCTTCACTTTGTGCTTCAACGTAGGAGAATTTGATTGACTCCTCTTCACAGTCCCTGATAAATCCTTAGTTACATGAGAGGCCCGTGAGCCCACTGAAGGAACTGTCCTCATCTCTAGGATCTGTCCCTCTCTGTTTTTGATACTTCCTGTTTCTGTACTAAAATAAACCATCTCAGTCATGTTCATACTTTTTATTGGATCCTTTAACACCTTAATCCTAGTCTCTTCCTGACAGATCCAAGCTATGAATCATCTCCAAGTCTTTTCCTTAACAGTGAGAGGCTTGAGGGAGTTGTTTGTTTAGTGCGTCAATCATAAAACTTCATTGAGTGCCAGGCCTGGTGTGGGCATCAGACACTGAAATAAGCACTGTTTATACTATGAGGTGAGCCGGCTTCTTCTGTTAGGAGATCGCTCGGTGAAATGTGAGGTTCCGTCAGTCTCACCGGGAGCTGACTGGGGCTGGTTTTTATACCTTCAGTGGACCATGGGGTTCAAGTTCCCCTGGTCCAGCGCCGCCACTGTTGGGTGCTCAGGCCTGATGTGCTGGATAGTTTCCCACCAGAACGGCTGCTCCGCTCTCACCATGAAGCTGCCCAGCACATCTGTAGCACTCACACATCTGTAGCACTCACACATCTGTAGCACTCAAGTGTGTGTCTCTGCACTCACAGTCTTGCCCAGTACGAGACCGACCGCCACTGTGTGTCTCTCTTCTTTTAGAAGTATAGGCATGATGTGGTTCTGAACCAGTAGCCAGGCTGGTCTTGGGGAGGCATGTGTCTGGATTTATGGGGTCTTCTGCGTTCCTGGTTTTCCCCCCTGTGATAGCCAAGTGCTGCCTTTTGTTTATGGCTGACATCGGGCAGATGTTTCCTGACCCCTTCCGGTAGCGGGTGACCTATTCTTTGTATTGACATAGAATGTTTGACCCACAGCTGTTTTGTGCCCAGGACAGAACTTTCACCTTTCACCCCTTCAGAGTTCATCCTTTCAGGTCCCTATGGACACTCACTGCCCTTCCTCCAGCTGCCTAACAGACTCACTTCATTATCATGAAGGGACTGAGGAAGTAGGAGGCCTTTGTACCTGTCTCCCACAGAAACTTTTAAAACCAAGCCTTCCCACAAGAATGGGTCACCTTCTTGAAGCCCTGTGGCCTGGTGGACTTACTGTTCCAACTCTGAGGAACTGATCCATCCAAGTCAGCCTGGTTTCTTGTCTGGTTCACTCTCATATGGTAGTCTAATTCCTCGGGGCTTGACATGTGGTCCAGGGTATGAAATGGCTTCTTCCAAGTTTCCTATACGTGACAGCTAATTTCTGTTTGTTAATATAAATACTTTCCACCGTGTACTTACTAAACATTAATGGCAGTGTTAATCATAACCTTCCTGTCCTAAAATGGTTTTCAGATAGTGTCTATATTTGAAACCTCAACTTTGAAATATAAGACATTTTGCTTATATAAATGGCCTCATTTAAAACATCTAAACAGACCTAAAAGTGGCATTATATTTTAAGTAACCACTTTAAATCTTTAACAATTTTGTTTAATTAGTCATTTACTTAAAAATATAAAAAATTGAGAATTTTTTGATTATATATTTATTTAAAGAAATATAAGTAAAAAATAAAATAAAAATTTTAGAATGTGTTCCAAGTATACATGGCTTGAAGCTGGAGAGATGGTTCATTGGTTAAGAGTACTTGTTGCTCTTATAGAGGACTTGGATTCTGTTCCCAGCACCAACATGAGCTAACAACCTTCTGTGACTTCACTTTCAGAGGACATAGCGCCCTCTTCTGACCTCTCTGGGCACTACATGCACATGGTACAGACATACATGCAGGCAAAAGACTCATTCATACACATAAAATAAGAACAACAACAAAAACAAAGCATACTGTGTCTTAATTTGGTTAGAGTCAACTGTTTTTGTTTTACCAAGTTATTCCTCTACAAGAGGTTTTCTGTGCTTGTAACTGTATAGTATTTCTGGAAAAGAAATCCGAAGAGTAAAACTAGGAGACATAAAAAATATTAAATGCCAAGGAAATTCATTAACACCGCAGTAAATCTGTGTTAGTAAAAGATAAACTTAGGCAGAGCCAGGCAGATCTCTGTGAGTTCGAGGCCAGCCTGATCTACAGAGCGAGATCCAGGACAGGCACCAAAACTACAGAGAAACCCTGTCTCGACTTTACCTCATCACACTACATACTGTCTGCCTGTCTGTCTGTGTGTCTCCGTTTGCAGCTCTGAGAATTGAATCAGTGTCTCAGGCATGCTGATCAGGGTCCTGCTCCTAAGGGAGCTCTCAGCCCTTGAGAAAAGTATAAGAGAGTGAGAAAGAGGATGAAGATAAAGTGGCCATGCTTGTTTTAGAAGTAATGTGATCAAGATCTTGACTCTCTCTTTGATTACCAGCTACATATTCTGATATGTCTTTGAAAATATTAATATATACTGCTATCATAGTGAAAAATCATCTATATGACAATCCAACCCACAAGAGCTTAAAGTATGAGAGAGAGAGAGAGAGAGAGAGAGAGAGAGAGAGAGAGAGAGAGAGAGCATCAAGTTATTGACAGCCTAAGAAAATCTGCATCGTGGGTTTTCTGCAGATTTTCTGGGAACAGAAGAAAAGATATGACTGAGAGAATATACTGAAAAGATTTTGGCAAAATAAAGCACACTTTTACATAGGAAATTTGGGAGTTAGAATATCAAGTGCTGCCTTTTACCAGCTCGACCCTAGAATTCCTATTTTGAGAATGCACAATTTATTGCTCCATTTCACACCTGCCTTTCATTCTGAAATTTCCATGTCACCTGTGACTTGACCCAATTGGAAAACGCCATAATGTTCTTGAAAATGGTAATTTACTAATTAACTCATGTGTAATATAGTTTGTATAATTAGGTTTTTTAAAAGACACTGTGGGATACATGTGTTGGAAATGTGCAAGAGGACACAGGAAGGTGTGTACGAAGTGAGAGTACAAATTCTACCAGCTAAGCCCACCTCCAAGCCAGTAGCCATCTGGACACACTGAGGCTCACAGGCACTTAGAATGTTTGAGAAGGGAGGCCTCATGACCTCACTGACCTCACTGGCTTCACTGGCTTCCTGGTGTGCTGCTGTGCTCCTAATATACCTGTCTTCTCCCTGTCAGCTCATAAAATGGTAGGGTCTCCAAATTTAATAAATTTGATGATTTTTTCAGGGTCTTTCTATTAATAAGCAACAAACCCAGAATAGTGAGACTCTGATTATGTAGTGTGCAGATTACTTTCAGTTAATCATTTCAGTTTAATACAAAACTGTAATCTCACTTCCAACTTCCTTTCAAGATACTGACATGTTTGTAAAGAAAGTTTTTGTTTTTTTTTTAAATGAAAGAATCCTATGAAAGTCTTAAGTGCTAGCAAAGGCCATTTCCCTTCTAAGGGCAATCTCAGTAGAGAGTTAACAGCACAGTCTGGGTTTTGTTTGTTTTCCATATTTAATTTTATAAAGCTTATAAGAATGAGGGCCTGGAGAGATGGCTCAGTGGTTAAGAGCCCTGGCTGCTTTTTCCAGAGGTACTGAGTTCAATTCCCAGCAACCACATGGTGGCTCACAACCATCTATAATGAGATCTGGTGCCCTCTTCTGGCCTGCAATTATACCTGCAGGCAGAACACTCTCTCTCTCTCTCTCTCTCTCTCTCTCTCTCTCTCTCTCTCTCTCTC
>CABHPQ010163535.1:0-12512 GCA_902168405.1 Peromyscus aztecus | reverse complement strand
ACGGAAGGAAGGAAGGAAGGAAGGAAGGAAGGAAGAAAGAAAGAAAGAAAGAAAGAAAGAAAGAAAGAAAGAAAGAAAGAAAGAAAGAAAGAAAGAAAGAAAGAAAGAAAGAAAGAAAAAGAGTAGTCTACTTACCATAAAATAGAGGCAGCTTTGCTTGTCCTTTCTAATATTCATAATGATATATCCTTTCAGGTACCAGATTTTTTTTTTATTGCTTCTTGACCTGTGAGCAAGTTGAAAGATTTGAGAATAGTCTAGAAGGCTCCTGATTAAATCTAGAAATTACATTTAATCTACACTATTTCCTAAACCCTTTGCTTGAATTGTTTGTGACATGTTCTCAGGCTGGCTGTGAACTCATTGTGTTGTCTAGGTTGGCTGAAAACTTAGGATCTTCTGCCCCAGCCTCCCAAGTGTTGGGATTGCAAGCTTGTACTGCCGTGTCTACCTCTGAATCACGTGTTTCAAGTACGTAATATAGTAACAGAACGATAGTAACGTGGTAATAGTGCGTAAGGCCCTGGGCTCCATCCCTCTTACCACAAAAATAATAAATAGTGATAATGGACATTCTCCTCTCAACTGTGGGGGGTGCTATACTCACAATGCCTACATTGACGGCCCCCCTAGATACTGTCTTAGCACAGGAATATTCCTCCAACTATGACAACATGCTAATTCCCTTTCTGATACAGACTTGCCTCTATTCCAGCTTTTTCTGAATACATTTCAAATTACAAAATCTGGTTTATACCAGATTCAGCTTTTAAAATCACTCAAGCTAAACATAATAAGGTGTTTAAACATAGATTTAAATTGCTTCTCCGAAAGCTGCTGGAACGTGAGAGTGATTCTGAACAGAGGTAAAACACTTCCCAGAGTTTCAGAGAGCAGAGAGAAGGCCAGAGGGCGTTTGAAGTATAATCTATTTCCACCTGGCATTTTTTCTTTTCAGTGTTATTGATCAGCTCAGCATGAACTTATGACCCACAAGATTTAGCATTAGCGTCTACAAACTGTTTGTGATAAATTGAATGTGTTTTCTCTGCTCCTACCTTCGGGGTAAATCCAGTTATCTGATGGGAATCACATTAGTATAACGATGTGTCTTCTGCACTTTGGGAGTAAGCTCACAGAAATGACCTCAGATTTATGGCTGGAGCATACCAGGCATCACCACAGTGGTAGACAGATATTTTTGGATCACCACTTAGTTTTCTATTTCAAAGATGTCTCCGAAGAGGACATTTCGTTATAGAAGCCATTTCTTTCCACCACTGTCAAATATGAAATGTTCTCTGCGAGAGCGGCCAGTTTGTTCTTAGATAATCCCTTCCCAAGCAAAAGCTAGACGTGGCCTTTGGGGAAAATGTCAACTCCAGACTTTGAACCAAAGTCGCTGACGCTACCCGGGGATTAATGGACACAGTGGGCCTTGTTTGTCTACCATTGTTAAAGAGTACGCCCTCCAAAGGGAAAGTGTCAGATAACTGACGCCCACTCATTTGGAAAGCATCGAGATGGATTCTGTCGAAACCCCGTGGTAAGAGTGTATGTTCTTTCTTTTAGTCTCCAGTCACGGAGACTCCAGCTGGCTGAGTTCCTCACGTGGATTAAGAAAGGTTCAGCTCTCGCAATGCAAACTACAGTCTAGAGGTTTGCATTGGCCACTACACATATGAGGTCTGTTTGAAGTAAGGTGGTAGCTGGGTGTGATGGTGCAGGCCTGTAATCCCAGCACTCAGGAGGTAGAGGCAGGAGGATCATGAGTTCAGGCCCACCCTCAGTTACGTAGGGAGTTTGATGCCAACCTGGGTTCAAACTTCATAAGACATGCCCAGAAAAACAAAGAGAGGTGCCAGGGAGATGGATCAGTGGGTAAAAGTGCGTGCCACACACGCCTGGCAACCTGAGCTCCATCCCTGGAAACTCTGGCGAAGCCGAATGCAGTGGCACATACCTGTCATCCCAGGGCTCCTATTGTGAAGTGAGAGGCAGAGACGGGAGAATTGGCTGGAAGCTTGAGGGCCAGCTGTCTGGAAGTGTGTAGCTTGGTGACAGAAACAAGAAGAGAGAACCCAATTACCCTGTGACCTGTTCGTGCACACAGACTATTAAAAATAAGGGGGGAGAGGGAGACTTCTGGTTCTTTGGGCACATTCAGCAGATGGATATTACCCAAATTATAAGACTGTATAGGAACTGGACAGGTAGAGTGCATGGTTGGATATGTTGAGAAAGAGAACACTGTGTGTGTGTGTATGTGTGTGTGTGTGTGTGTGTGTGTGTGTGTGTGTGTGACGTTTCCAGGCAGAAGAAAGAGCTTGCCTAAAGGCTAGCATGTTTAGAGAACTCAAAGGAGACCAATTCAGATGGAACCGAAATAACAGAGAGTGAATGGCTTGGTCTTGGAGGCTGGAGTGACGAGGAGGGGCTATACTGAACCGTATTTACAGGTTTGAATTAGGTCAGTCAGGGGAGACAGAGGAACAAGACAGAGGATAAAAAGTGGGGCAACTGGTTAAGAGCCTGTTGGCAGAAGTCCACCACAGGACCAAAATAGAATGGTCGCCGTGGAGATGGGAAGAAATGGACTCTTTCGAGATCTCTTGGTGTCAGGACTGATTTGATGTTAGGGGTCAGAGCAAGGGAGTATCAGGAAGGACTTCTGGGAATCAGGCCTGAGAAATTGCTGTCACCCCAGGATTACCATTTACTGAGTCTGGGACGTGGCAAAGATGAGTCCTGGCTAGAACAGTAGTGATAGAGCTGAGTGGCACCCAAATCAAGCAAACGTAAAGGAAAATGAGCATCTTTGAGTTATCCAACATATTCATATTGCTGGTTTCTAGTGGATTTATATACATTTACACTTCTGGCTAATTCATTGGCCTTATCGGATCATTACCTTAAGGAATGTCACAGCCAACTAATGAGCAGTACCATGCTGCATCTCTATAGTATTTTGTTCATTTACACACCCAGTAAGCTCTGTCAGTTATATCCTGGAGAAGCCTGGATGCCTCCTGTGCACTAACATCTTCCCTTGGTGCTGTGAGAAATACCCAAGCTGGTTTCTGCTCCCATGAGTCTACTACAAGCAATGATATGGGTTAAATAGCTTTCAAAGGTTCGGGTGCTCTGGGGTCATAAGAGGCTAGGACTCTGAGGAAGAGAAGACATTTCAGCTGGACTTGGCTTGTCCTGATGACTTTGTGCAGTGATTAGCTGGAAAAGTTGAAAGCTAAAGGTTAAAGCCTAGTATAGGTGGGACGATCAGGCTAGAGTGAGGTCTGGGAAGGGGCATGGGCCAGTGGGTCCTGGCCAGCACTTCAAGACTGGGGTGAGGGACATGGGGACAAAGGGACTTGTGTTCTGTGAGTGGTTAGGAGATGTGATATGGGGGTGTACATGTGCAAAACAACCACTAGCTTAGCCTTAGGAAGGGAGTTCCAGTCATAGCTTAGAGGTTGTTCATCTCTTTATCAAAGCAAAAATATCTCATGTGTTTATTATGAGGGCTAAGTGAATAAGTTACATATAAAACGGTCAGCGGTGGCACACGCCTCTAATCCCAGCACTCGGGAGGCAGAGGCAGATGGGTCTTTGAGTTCGAGGCCAGCCTGGTCTACAGAGCAAGTTCCAGGACAGCCTCCAAAGCTACACAGAGAAACTCTGTCTCAAAAACCCAAAAAAAGGGCTGGAGAGATGGCTCAGTGGTTAAGAGCACTGGCTGTTCTTCCAGAGGTCCTGAGTTCAATTCCCAGCAACCACATGGTGCCTCACAACCATCTGATGCCCTCTTCTGACCTGCAAGCATACATGTAGGCAGAACACTGTACATATAATAAATAAATAAATCTTTTTTAAAAAAGGAGGTTAATATAAAAATGTACTCCTTTATTGATGGGTATGTTCCTGCTGTTACTAAACTGATCAGTTTTGCTTGCCTCTTTTGGATTTTTGAGACAGTCTCAGGTAGCCTGAGCCAGCCTCAAATTCACCGTGTAGCTGAGGATGACCTTGAACTCTTGATCTCTCTTCCTCTACCTCCCAAGGGCTGGAATTACAGGCATGTGCCACCATGCCTGGATTTAGTTTTCTAAATTTATTTTTTAATCTGAGAGAATTTCTAATCCATAGGACATTAAATCTGTGTTTTAACGGAGCGCTTTTGTTTTCTCTGTGTAACCCCCACCCCCACCCCAGGAACCTGGTCTGACTTGTACCGGATTTGCCTTCCTTTACGGCGGCGTCAATGACAGTTTCGTCATCCCCCTTCCATAAACCTCTCTGACCCTGAGTTAATGAACACACACCACTAATTTTGGTTGTGGAATCCTCTGGTGCTGTTTTCTAACTACCTAGCATTAGTTCATTAAAAATGCCTGGCACCAAATATCCCTTCCACTAATCTGTTTTTAATGAGTTGTTGGAGTCTTTCTGTGGCTGGGTTTTGTTTTATCCTGCAGCTCCAATGATTTCTTTTCTAGTCTAGGAAAAAGCTGGAGGCGGGGGTGGTGGCAGAGAGAGATGGCTCAGTATGTAAAAGTGCTCGTCATGCAAGCCTTCCAGCTGGGGTTCAGTCCTCAGAACTGAGTAGCAATGGGAGAAGAGAACCGACCCCACAAAGCTGGCTTCTAACCGTCATGTGTGTGCAGTGAATGAGCACACACACACACACCACACATACACATATATACACACACATACAGACAACACACACATACACATATATACACACATACCCCCCCCACACACACACATACACACACACAAATAAAATTGAATGAAAATGAAGAAAGGTGATACTTGACCATTTTCTATGCTCATTTCTCTCATTTTCATCCCTGATTAAATGTTCTAAACTTTCTTTTGTAACATTAAATAGGCATAATTATCCTTTGTTTTTTTAAAAACACAGATGGTGTTTTTTAAAAGATTGTTTTATGTGTATGAATGTTTTGCCTGCATGTATGTGTATATGTTCACTGTGTGTGTGACTAGTGTCAGCATAGGCCAGAGGGCATCACATTCCTTGGAACTGAAATCACAGACAATTATGAGCCACCATGTGGGTGCTGGGAATTGAACCTGGGTCCTCTGCAAAAGCAGCTATTGCTCTTAAATGCTGAGCCGTCTCTCCACCTCCAAATGTTGAGAGCTTTCTGTGTGTGTGTTTATGTGCACATGTGTGTTTTCATGCTCATGTGTGTATGCATGGATGCATGTGGAACCAGGGGTTGACATCTGGTGTCCCCTCCATTATTAATCTTGTTTGTTGATGCGGAGTCTCTCACTGAACCTTTGGCTAGACTGGCTGTCTAGCAAGGCCCAGGGGTCTGCTTATCGCCACCTCTCCAGTTCTTGGGTTGCAGGTTTTATAGGGGTTATGCTGCCTGGCTTTATGTGGGTTCTGGGGACCTGAACTCTGGTCCTCATGATTCTCTGCTGAGCCATCTCTCCAGCCCTCAAATATTGAATTTTTGCTTTCAATGTAAAGTATATCATTTCTATTTAGTGCATTTATAGTCTGTGTGTGTGTGGGGGGGTTGCTCAGGCTGACCTTGAACTCCTAGGCTCCACTATCTTCCTGCCTCGGCCTTCCAGCAGAGAACAACAGATGTGTTCTGCAGCCATGTTATAGCTTTAACGCCTGGAGAGACGGCTCGATGGTTAAGAGCACTTGCTGCTCTTGCAGTAGACTGGAGTTTGGTTCTCAGCACCTACATTTGGGTGGCTCACAGCTACCTGCAAATCTAACTCCAGGGGATCCAGCTCCCTCTTCTGACCCCAAGGGTACTTGAAGGTGTGTGTACGTTCACACAGATACATATGTACATGCAGACATATAAATTTAAATTTTTGTATTGTTTTTTGTGTTGTTTTTCTGAGATAGAGTGTCATGTAGCCCATTGTGATCTTGAACTCGTGATCCTCCTGCCTCTCCCTCTCAGATACTGGCATTGCAGGGTAGGCTGCTATGGCTGGCATTTTGTTTTTGTTTTTGGGGTTTTCGAGACAGGGTTTCTCTGTGTAGCTTTGCACCTTTCCTGGAACTCACTCTGTAGTTCAGGCTGGACTCGAACTCACAGAGATCCGCCTGCCTCTGCCTCCCGAGTGCTGGGATTAAAGGCGTGCACCACCACCGCCTGGCCCATAGGGTGTTCTTATATAGGCTGTATGTTTCCTCGAGCGCCTCCTGCCTCAGCCTCCTGAGAGCTGGGATTATAGGCGTACTCACTACATTTGACTTAAAGTTAGGGTTTTTAAATCCGGACTGGCTATGGATTTAAGACACATACATTTTTGTGATTTCCTGTCGTATGGTCTGTCTTGCATTAGGTCTCTCTGCTGATCCTTCCTCATGGGGACACATTGGCTTCCTGGAGGAAGGGCCCTGCCCCTAAGCAGCGGGCCTTGGTTCCTCTCTCCAGAGTCCGGCTGTGCTCATCCATCAGTGGGCTCCTGGATGGAGAATACATGGGGTCCAGAAAGCTGGCTCTGGGAGACAGTGTTTAATGCTTCCTGATTCTTGGTGGGACTGTGAGGTCATTATAAATGACCCAGTCCAATAGGTACGGCCCTGCCGCATCAGACAGAGTTCCTGACAGTGTTTAGTAAATAGAGGAGAATCAATTATAGACACGCGCTGCAGAGGCCTGAGGGAGCTGTTACTTCTCCAGTCCTCTTGTTTATAATAATGATAAACACCTCGGCTCATCGCTCTTTGCCCTTCCTCAGAAGGAACTGCTGAATGTTAGGGCGAGAAAAATCATTTGCTGCAGATAGATGAAAAATAGTTTAGGATTTACTTTGTGGTTTTAAGGGGTAGAAAATACAGCTTTCAATTTCCCTGCTTTTAGATGCAGAGAGAATATGTATGTTTTTAGAGATTAATTCTGAGGCAGTTCTTGCTCTCCGGCATTTCAGATGGAAATCCTCACAGTTACAAAGCTTGGCAGGAAAAAAAAATGCATCATAAAGCTAAACAGATAGAGCACCTAAGGAACCTCCATCTATAAAATAAGCCATCATCAAACATCTAAGCAGAGTACCTCCGGTGCTGGAGAGACGGTCAGAGGCTAAAGTACTGGCTGCTCTCACAGAGGACCTGGGTTCAGTTCCCAGCACCCATGTTGTGCAGCTCCAGGGAATCCAGTGCCCTCTTCTGGCCTCCGTGAGTCCCCACACATGTGTGCACATACACACATGGACACACACAGACGCACATAAAAAAAAGTCAAAGTGAAACCTTTAAACAGAATAACTCTTGCTCCTGTATTTCCTGTTTTTCCTTCTCTGCTCAGGCAGGCCTCGTCACTGGAGTGCCTGTCAACCATCTGTCCCTCAGTCATTGATTCTCTTTTAGTCTAGAACCTGGGCTGTTTCTCTGGGTGCAACCCAAGCCCTCCATCCTGTCTCCATCCCTACAGAATGAACACAGCTCTTCCACCTTCTGGGTGCCCATAGCAGCCCGTGGCCTCACTTCCAGAGTGTGGTGCTAAGTCCTATCTGGTGCTGCCACCACCAGCACTGTGTCTCGTCCCTCTCCATTTGAGGCCAGCCTGGACTGTATAACCATTCCTTATATTCCAAAACCAAGCCCTGAAGATTTAGCCTGGTGGCTGACCTCTTGCCTACCACATACAAGGCCCTGGTTCTGAGCCTCCGCACTGGAAGAAAAGGCCTGGTGTTTACTTAGCCTCCTATCTTTCTGTGACCCCGGGGCTGACCCAGCTGGTGTCCACTTTTTGGATGCTTTTTTTTTTCTTTCTTTAAACCCACTCCTTCTCTTCCAGGGCTAAAGTTGCTGCAGCTGATGGACCACCCGGGAACCCAGCCCAGGCTCTCACGACAGTGAGGCACACCGTAACACTAGACAAGGATGCCCTTCTCCAGAACTATGGATTTCACATTTCTGAGACACTTCCTCTCACAGTGGTGGCTGTCACGGCAGGTAGGGGCTGATGGGGAAACGTGACAGGGTCTTGGCCTCTCAGGGAAAGTAGCTTCTCCTCCCGCCCCCTCTGGCCTGTAAGAAAAGGCACAAAAATGCTACCTGGGAAGCTGGAAAATTCTGACCTCATTCTGTCTTGGGCTTTTCACCTGATTTTTTTGCCAGAATGGAGTGGCCTGGGAGCACTCGCTACTCTGAGCCCTAGGCTCCCACTGGCCTCAGCCCAGGGCCCTGCACTCTCCTGGCTTCCAGGCCTGTGTCAGGGCAGGGAAGGTATTTGGAGAAGCCGGACCTCCTCTTTGGATCCTGCCTGTCCAGGCTGTCAAGCTTCTGGAGAGAGAGTGTGTGTGTGTGTAATAGAAACTATTGATTTGTTTTCGTTTGAGTCTCTGTGAAATATGGGCTGTGCCGGGCGGAGAGGAGCAGGCTAGGAGCCCAGTGCTTTTCTCAAGCTTGAGCTATGTGTCGGTGTTGGACGTGTGGCTGGTTAAAGTGTATTAATTTCCACCTATATACATAGGAAGGTACACACATTCAGGTCCTTGGAGGGGAATAGACCAGGCCCTTGGCAGCCATGATGGCTTAGACGTTTCTGTTGCTTTTCTTTCTGTGGACCGGCTCCATCTCTTGAAACTGAGGGAGAATACGTATCTTTCCCATGGTTTATAATAAGGAAAAGTATGCTCCATATGAGCCACTGCCCAAGGGACCTCGGCTGCCATTCCGACGTACACTGTGACTTGTGGGGTCTCAGCCTTTCTAGCCTGAGCAGTGACCTATTTTCTGTCCAACAGGCGGCTCCGCTCATGGCAAGCTTTTTCCTGGCGATCAGATTCTCCAGATGAACAACGAGCCAGCTGAAGACCTTTCCTGTGAACGAGCGGTCGATATTCTCAGGTACTCAGCTGTCTTCCAGCATCCAGGGCTGCACAGGTGATGGAGGAACAGAGCTAGTCCTTAGGAGTGCCGTGGCTGGCCCCGTGCCCAGGCAGGCCCCGGCCCCTGTGCAGAATCGGGAATAGTGAGCGTTTGGCCATGACTGTAGTATGGTCTGCTGTCTTCCACCGGCCTACAGGACTTTGACAGGCATAGAGTGCTTATTTCTCAAACCTTCACTAGGCCCAAGACTCCGTGCTAGGCACTGTGGGGCGTGTACTGGTGGATACTACGCTGGCCCTGTCCTCTAAGGACTGATGGTAGCATACGCCAAAGCTTGAACTAAATACGTGCTGGTACGCTGGCTTGTCTTTAATCCTGTCACTGTCTCCTTGGGTGTTCTTTGCTGTTCCAGCCTGACTGACATCTATGTGATTTCATTGGCATGACATCTGTATCTCTCTTTTGTGTCACTGTGGTTTGCATGAATGCTTCCCTTTCTGCCTGGACCTTCCCAAGAGCAAGACAGATGAGCAGAGGCTGCTCAGTAAGATGAGAGGCCGTGTGGCACTGACAACCAGTCACCGGACCGAAAGGTAGACAAATGGACAGTGGTGAGGTAGGGGAAGCCTCGGAGACAGCGTCAGGACAAGCAGGCCTTGGCTTCTAAGTTTGGCGCTGCTTTGTGACTTTAATATTAATAGAGACGAGAAGCAGAGTTAAGTGAGAGCACTCTGTGCCTCTTTGGGAGCTGGCTGGCCTGGCTTTGTGGGTGTGCGCTTCCGTGAGCATGTCCCACGCAGCAGGGATAGGTGACACACACAGCCAGCGGAGAGACTGACGGTGCAGAGCCCCACCTCTGCCCTCAGGAAGCACAGTCTCTCTGTGGAGACAGACAGACAGAGCTCAAGGGAAGATTCACAGGGAATCTCTGGAGCCAAACCCAGGATTGCTTCAGGAGTGCCAGGAGCTTAATTGAGTCTGTGAAGCTGACAGGAAAGGATTCGATGATTTTAAGTGAATATAGAACCTTCAGAGTTTGCTTTCTAAGTTATTGGGCTGTTTTCCCAAAGAGGATCGCTTCCAACAGATTTTTCAGCGCCACTGATTCTTCTGTCAGCCTTACCCTCCAAGGGATCAAGGAATGTATTTATAACTTTAAGCCACAGTCTAGAACTGGTGTTTAGGTAACAGTTGGCCCCTATCTGCTTACTGAACATCTAGTCTGGGCAAGGAACCCTGGGAGGCAGAGGCAATCTGCTCCCCAGCCACTTACGAGCCTGTGCAGGTCCGTGTGTGTACAGCCTTCTGGGATGAGGATGAGCAGGCGTGAGAAACAAGGTTATGTCTCCGGAAGCCCTCCAACAACAAGGCTGCAAACACGGGAGACTCCCAGCTTAGGTAAAAGCTGCAGCTTGACAAAGCAGAGAAGAATCCAGAAATAGTTCAGCCATACCTTTTTCATTTTATCTATTTATTTGAGACCAAGTCTCATGTAGCCCAGCCTGGCCCCAAACTCACATGACCTTGAACTTTACATCTTCCTGCCCCCACCTCTCCAGTGCTAGGAGACAGGTGTGTGTCACCACGTCCAGTTTATGGGATGCTGAGGATCAAACCCAGGGAGGGCTTTAGGCATACTAGACAAGCACATACCAGCCTCTGCGGCAGGACCTTCTTGCTAGGTAGAACTTGGGTGATGAGCTGGGTAAAATAATGAACTAGGGCCATAAGGCTGGGAGCAGGGGAGTGCTGAACACTGCCCTTTGCCTCAAGGAATGTTCTGGGAAGTAAAACCCAGATGATGGAGGATCCTGGGTGCCAGTTCAGCAAGATGCAGTGTCATTCTCTCCGAGAAGGGCCACCACGGGGTTATAACTCGGCTCCCTGTGCATGTGGGAATCCCAGCATGGATCGCTGTTGTAGCTTGGTGTCCTGTGTCTGAAAGCAGTGTGTTGTAAAGGGTAAACAAACTAAAATAGCTTGACAATAACAGCAACAAAAATCTCTAGTTTCTCCAAAGAACTTTGAGGCCCAAATATCCTTTATAGAGCACCAGGACCTTGGATTTTTGTGATTTACCTCTGAAAAGGCTTGAGCTCACATGAACTGGAGCAGAGGCGACCCCCAGACTGTGGGAATCCTCAGGTTGAGCTTAACCTTTGGTGGGGGAAATGATGTACCCTCCTCCACTGGCCTAAATGTTTGTATTGCCAGAAGTCAGATGAAAGTCTGCAAACTGCTTCTCTTTGTAAGTAGGCATGGCAAGGCAGGGTGGAGATCTGCCCCAGCTCCTTGGTCCTTTGTTAAAGAAAGTGGAGGTGTGACAGTTACCTGTTTGATCGCTTTTGAAATCGCCAAGATAATTTGAGATAAAAATGTCTATTCAGTATCTTGATTATATACTTTGGGCTCACTGCAGTGACTGTGTGTACCGAAACACCACAAAAGAGTTGACTTCTAGCTGATAGATGTTATCAACAGAGGAATGTTTAGCCTATGTGTTTGGAAATAATTAAATTACCTGTGTTGTCACTGTGCTTTTAAAAATAAAATTATCTTTAGGCATAAAACTAGCCAGTATCAGCTGCGTGAGTTCCCTACTGTAGGAGAGTAAAGGAGGAGGCTTAAGGTAGTGGCTGTGGAGTGTCCACATGGCAGAGGTAGGCATCCAGGCAGGAGTACCCCCGGGTCCCCCTTTGCTTTGCTGAGCCCAAGAAGCCTTTCTAAAGAGGTGTCTTATCACAGTGTGCCACACACACACACCCACACACATACACACACACCACACACATATACAACACACACCACATACATACCACACATCACACACACCACACACACACCACACACACACCACATACAAACACACACACACACACACACACACACACACACAGACACACACACACACAAATGACTGAATGTTTTTCTTTATCCTCTTCTGTTTTTCAGGGAAACTGAAGATGCTCTTTCAATTACAGTTGTCCGCTGCACATCGGTAAATCTCTCTCTCTCTCTCTCTCTCTCTCTCTCTCTTTTTTTTTTTTGTCCTATATGTTAGTTTCACTCTCCCTGACCCTGAGACTCTGATGCTCCTTGAAGATATCCCTTATAAATAGGGCAGAGGGTGGCAGCTGCCAGGCAGTGGGTGGCTACTTAGCCAATGCTATCTGAAGACCTCCTGGCCACAGGTGCTGTGGAGGAAACAGATGCGGTCCAGACCTTGGGGACCTGTAGTCCAGGGGAGGAGACCCTGTGTAATGCAGAGTGGGCTAATGGGGGGACAGCACGCTGGGATGGGGTGGCTCTGGACAAGTCCCTCCTTCCAGTTTCCAGTGGGTAAAATGGTGGATGACAGTAACTGCCTTGTCTGCTTAATGGATTGTCCAAAGCACCAAATGAAGTGTCACGTGTGACCGTTTTATCAGCTGAGGTAGGATGTAGTCGCCATGAGTCAGAAAACATCAGGGTATAGGGAAACTCCTGGGATCGAGTTGTAAGAGCAAACTGACCAGGGAGGAAACACTGAGAAAAATTCACATTTTGAGAATTTGGCTACATATAGATCAACAAAGGAGGAGGGAGCAACATAGGGAATTTTAACAACATGTTTAATAACCTAACCTAACTGACCATATATTAGATTATCAAGAAAATGCAGTAACACCCC
>CABHPQ010163534.1:0-39377 GCA_902168405.1 Peromyscus aztecus | reverse complement strand
TGTGGCTTATAATAAGTTTTGGTTTTACTCAATCACTGGGCAAGCCTCAGTGAAACATTTCACTATTAGGATAAGAATTTGTACTGTATCAAGCTGATGATAAAAAATAAAATTAAATTAAAATTAAATAAAATTTTGCCACAAGCACGTCAGAATGTGACCCTTTTTTGAAACAAAGTTATTATAAATGTAATTAATCATATTACAATGAGGCCATTAGAGTGAACCAATATGTTTGGTTTTGTTATGAAAAAGAGAAATTTGGACAGAGTTGTGCATACTGGAAGAATGCCAAATGAACAGTCAGACAGCAGGATAACACATAAGGGACACCGGTAGTCACCAGCAATCCGGAAGGAGCCACAAGAGAGGCCTAGAGCAGACGCTGGGCCTACCGTGTCCATCGGAGATTCCCAACTCTGCCAATGCCATGACTCCTGACTCCGTCCTCTCAGTCCTCTAATGTGTCTTGACACCCCACTGGAGGAATGATATGGGAAGTGTCACTGAATCACGTGGAGCCCAGATGAGTCAACTTGACGCTGAACAGATGCTACGGAGGGAGCTGCAGGGTGGTTAGTCCTTAGAGCATCCTGGTCCCCATCCTCGGGGCCCCTGGCGGGCTATGAAGTGCCTCTTACCTCTGTCCAATATCTATGTGCTATAAATCAAATCAAACCATCCAAAAAGGTCCTAGCCTTTTATCCTGCCAACGAGACCTTTATGATAAGAAGGAAATGTGCAAAACTCGGGATTTGTAAAACTAAATATCAGCAAACTGTGATATTACTAGGTGTGCCTGAAGTTTCTGCAGTGAGTCAGAATTCTATGTAGAATAATAAAATGAAAACCTAGCTATATACTCATTCCTTGGAAATTGCTTTTACTTTCATTTCCAAGAACCCTGTAGCCAAAAAGACCTTTGTACTGACATGAGGGTCAACTGGTTTAAAGTGGGTTTTTATTAATTTCAGCTTCAAGTATCAGTTACTGTGTTCAATCATCAGTGAATGACATCATCAATGGCAGGTTTAAACAGTATTGAAGCTTTGAAGAGATATATGATTTGTATAGGCTGTGTTCAAATTGAAAATAACACAACATATTTGAACTCTATCCTATAGGCCATTATGCCTCATATGGATATTTGATGTTTCTTAAAGCAACAGGTAAGTAATGTGTAGCATATATAGTATGTTTCACCCATGTCACTCCAAATGTACCTAGATACATATTCAAGAATAATATGATTTTACAAAATATTTCTCAACTACACAAGCAGACCAGCAAGCTATCCCGCTGTGTCAGGGAACAATCATTGCACGTGTGTGTGTGTGTGTGTGTGTGTGTGTGTGTGTGTGTGTGTGGTGAATGCATAACACACATGTATATACAATATGTACAGCTGTGCATGTGGGGGGGTGTGGTGAATGTATATCACACATGTATGTACAGTATGTACAGCTGTGTGTGTGTGTCTGTGTGTGTGTCTGTGTGTGTGTCTGTGTGTGTATGTGTCTGTGTGTGTGTCTGAATGTGTGTGTGTGTATGTGTGTCTGTCTGTCTGTCTGTCTGTCTGTCTGTGTAGAACAAAGGAGGATGTCAGGTGTCCTCGCAGCCGTCTCTACTTTATTCCACTAAGACGGGGTCCGTCACTGAACCTGGAGCTGTAGTGCAGGCCAGTGGAGCCTCAGGGATCCTCCTGTCTCCAACCACCACTGTCTGGAGTCACAGACACGTTCGGCCTTGCCAGCTTCTAACATGGGTGTCAGGTATTCGAACTCGGATCCTTGTGTCTGCACAGCAAGCTGCTCAGCAGTCACCCAATCCTGCACGCCCTTCTTGCCAGCCTCAGGGAGCCACCCTGCTCCGGGCTCACCCTTATTTCACTCCTCATACCCTCTTAGGAGCACACTGTGTTCCGTCACCACATCAGGCCCAGAAGACTAGAAACAGCAGAGGTGGGTGAGAGGGGAACTGAACACAGAGCTGTCTGCCATCCCCAGAAGAGACGAGTGCCATCTCATGCAGAAATAACCTGTGCCAAAACTGGCATCTGGGTTGGCCGGGGTCTCCACATGGAAGCAGCTTCCCAGTTGCCTTAAGTTTCATGGTAGGAAAGAGACAGAAGGAAACCGGGAATGTCGCCTGGGCACATTTACAAAGCAAAACCCTTGTCTTAGCGGCCATGGTTGAGAGATTCCTGCTGACGCCATTCCTTCATTTCTTTAGTTCTAGGAAAGTTGCCAGTTTGACTTTGAAATTGACCAGGACAAGACTGCAAAGGAACACAGCTGGGCTGCCGAAGGAGACAGGTGTGGGGGCTCTGGCCACCCCGCTTCTCTAACATCAGCTCGGGCAGGAGCCACCGCGGGCACTTCCAGGCAGGGGTGCTCAGCGAGTCTCTCCTGCATGGCGCAGGTGGCACTGTGCCGGGGGCTATTAAGCTGGAAATGCAAACCACTTTTTGTGGTTCAAATCATCTTGAGGAGAGAGTTTCCTGGAAGTTTTAAGTCCTGTTTCTCATATCACCTCCATCTAAATAGATGATTTCTGTGACCTTTTCGTCTAATTACACCAGTATTTTGTACCTATTTTTATTAAATGGTTCCATTACACGAGCCATTATGAGATGGTTCTTTCTCTGCTGCTCACCTAATGAGCCCGCTCTGCGACCGCTTCCCACATTCACCCCAGAAAAGATGTTCTTAATGATGCCATGCTTTCTAAGATTGATACAACATCTTCATGAAAAAGTGCACCAACAATTACATGAACTAATCAGACACCCAGGTTCTACCAACATTGCGTGCACCCCTCCCTGAGTAGAGCAAAGGCTGGGGCGTTGGACTCAGGGTGAGCAGAGAGCCCCACAGGCAGAGGTAAGGGTGCGGAGAGTTACAGAGGAGGGATTAACAATACGGGGGAGAAAGTGGTGCAGATTAGGCAAAGGATAAGAGACTAGAAAGTGCTCCTGCATGCTGCCTGGCAGTAAAAGATGTCACAGTGGTTGTCACTGTGGGCAGCTACATCAGACCGCATGTCACTTTGAATCTCAGAAGACTCGTAGATTAAAACAGGGATCTCTTAGTGTGATATGACAATCTCGTTGGGTCTCGGTGATAGGTAGGTATACAGTCAACAACCAGACAGCGGGGACTCGGATCTGCATATTCACATTCTACAGGCTCTCACCGGCACCCATGCCCCCCTCTCTCTCGCTGTGACTACATCCCAGGCCTCTGTTTTCGTTTTCCACCCTCCTGTCCGATACTTGCTTATCCCCTAACCAACATGAAGCATTGGCTGTATTCGTGACAGCCGTTTAGAAGTTATGAAAGTCAGTACTAGAGCAGCACACAATGGTTCCGCGGCAGCAGCCGTTCCTAAGCACGAGGCAGGGATCCACCTAGAAAAATCAATCCGCCACAGTGCCTAGCACCCTAAAGGAAGGCCGCTGTTAACTAAGATGCTGTGGCAGAGGCAACAGGCCAGTGATAGTGTGCATAAACCACGTTAATTGTAGTTGCATCGCTAATCTCATTAGCATTTGCATTATCATTAGATTTTAATTACCACAGTGAGGCCACCAAAGACTAATATCTAGATCCGACAGTGCCAATTCCCTGGACGCGTTTTTGTGGTTGCTGAGTGATCATTGCTCAATCCTTTATTGCTTTTGACAAATAGAAGCCAACGTAGGTTCCCAGATCCTGACAGTACCAGTCACATATGGTGTGCACAGGCTAAAGCCAAAAAGATCCCCAAAGCTTCAGGAGACAACCGAAAGTTCCAAACCGAACGGAAACGTGAGCCAACAGGATGGAGACATGCAGAGTTCCACCTTGGCTCTCTGAAGAAGCTCTTTGCTCTTACATGATGTGGCTTTTGTGTAGAGTGACACTTCCCAAGTCTTTCCCTGCTAATGTGTGATATTTGGAAAAAGATCCGTGGGCAATTAGGTATGGGAGACAGGAAGTAGAAACATGTCCTACCGCTGACCTTCTCAGGGCACTCAGTATGTTGCCATAAATTGTGACTCTCTGAGAAGGGATAGAGTTTATGCACTGTCCTAAAATGTACTTGCCTGTCTAATCCTTCTTTCCTCATTGCAAATCTTAATTCTGATTCCCAAGAATGTACTTTTGGATAAGTTGAGTGAGGACAACCTACTCCCAGCTAGAAGAGTGACATTCCATAATTGCCAATACCAAAGAGTATGTTAGAAAATTCTGTTCTATGGCAGACTCACTGTCACAAGACCTTTCTATAAATATCCAGATTAACTGCCCCCCCACCACCACCACCACCAGGACACAGTATAGGAGGAATCAACAAAGTCCCCAAGGTTTCTCCAAGTTTTGGAGGCCTTATTTTCTCCTTCACTCTTCCGGCTCTGAGTCCCAGGTCCTCCGAGCTGTGCATCTATGGGGTGGCGTTTGGGGTCACACTGCAGCCTCACACCCAGCTTGACTGAGCACTGGACATGGGTGTGCTTCTCTTTTCATCCATTGCTTGTTTGTTTTTGAGATAGAGTTTCACCTCATATAGCCTAGGCTGGTCCTGAACTTGCTATGTAGCTGAGGATGACCTTGAACTTCTATTTCCTTACCTTTACCTCTTGAGTGTTGGGATGACAGGTATACACCACCAAAATCAGTTCACATGGTGCTGGGGATAGAACCCAGAACTTGAACTGTAAGCACTCTGCTAACTGAGTTACAGACCTCACACATGTTTCCTCTGAGAAGGCTTTGTCAAGATATAATCTCATAAACACAGAATTCACTTGTGCAAGCATTCACACATCAGAGGCTGTCCGTGTCCTCGCACTGCTGAAGCAGCCTGCCCTTGACTTCTTGGGTCATTTCTGGCCTCTTTTCACCCACCTATCCCCTCTGTTTCTCTGTAATCATCAAAGCTGATTCCTTTCCCTCTCAACTCTTTGACTGTTCTGTGTGCAGCCACCACAAGGCCTCCAGGTCTCACCTCTCAGCTTCCAAAGCGTATCAGGGTAACTCACTGTATGAAGATAGATCCCATCCTGAAAGACATCTGGGATTTAAATTTTAAAAATCAACAAGTCCAAAGCAAAAACTTCATTGCACCAGTTTCCCCCATTCAAAAGGCACATGACACATTCCCTTCAGAGCCCTTTGCTGGTGGGGTGGGGTCCTGGCTACAGGCAGACGTCGACTTTCCCCTCCCTTGTGAAGATTTTACTATGGTTATCTTCTCTCTTCACCTGAACACACAGTATGGCTGCCTCTCCCTCCCTGACACCTCTCCATCCATCTCCCACCTCCATGTAGTTATGTCGCTCAAATAAAGTTTCCATAAAACCCAGAGAGAGAGAGAGAGAGAGAGAGAGAGAGAGAGAGAGAGAGAGAGAGAGAAACAGAGACAGAGACAGAGACAGAGAGAGATATCATGGCAAACACTTCAGTCTCCATCTCAATGAGCAGGCAAGCTGCCATCTATTCTGCAGCCAGGGAAGCAAACCGATGTGGCAGGTGAACTTCTCCAATGCTTTCTGCTTAGCTGCAGGTTCAGCCTTAGGAGCATGGCCTACAGTTCCCCAAATGAAAGAAAGAAAGAGAGAGGGGGAGGGGGGAGGGAGGGAGGGAGGGAGGGAGGGAGGGAGGGAGGAAAGGAAGGAAGGAAGGAAGGAAGGGAGAGAGGGTGAGAGGGAGGGAAGAACGAAGGAAGGGGGAGGGAGGAAGGGAGGGAGGGAGGGAGGAAGGAAGGAAGGAAGGAAGGAAGGAAGGAAGGAAGGAAGGAAGGAAGGAAGGAAGGAAGGAAGAGGAAGATGAAACAAAACCAGGGGAGCATGCACAGATGTCTGAGAGCTGCCCAAGAGGCTTGGGGCAGACGGTGACAGTTGTGGAGTGGAGTGAGAGAAGAACCTGCCCTCCTTAATACCCATGGGGGCTAGAGAAAGAGTGGGAGGTGTCACCCCCAAGCCATCCATCAACAGGGAAGGGTATAGAGTTCCTTTGCAGGCTGTGACTCTGGGCTCATGACTCAAGGACACCTAGAACTCTCTCCCAAATGGCAATTCAGCCTGGGCTTCGTCACTGGGTGGCTCCTGCAGCTTTACTTGGCTCTTTCGCTGCTCACTAGCCAGCAACATTGAGTCTCAGAAGTGTTCCGGTCTCTCTCTCATTTCTAACCATGTGCCCTTGGTACAACTCACTGGAAACTGTGGCAGGTGTCCTGGGACTCAGCTCCACATTTATACAGATACCAGTTAGAACTTTTGCCTTCATTTTTGCTAAGGAGAATTGTCACATGGCTCACAGTGGCGGCAGTCCTGTGTCCTTACTGATGCTGGACCAAACTGCTCTCTGGGACATCCCTGCATAAATGGATGGCGGGGCACATACTCAAGCTCTAAGACAGCTTCAAGAGTCTGTGATGGTTCGCCACCATCATCAACTAGATGGGATTTAGAATCACCGTGGAAACACATCTTTTAGTGTATACGTGAGAAGATTTCCAGGGAAGTCTACCCTGAATATGGGCAGCATCATTTACAGGCTGTGGTCCCCAGCCTGAATAAAAAGCAGAAAGTGAACTCAACACAGTATTCTCATCTCTCTGCTTCATGACGCCTGAAGCTACGTGACCAGCTGCTTCATGTCCCTGTTGCCAAGACTTTCCCACCATCACAGACTGCAGCCTCAAACTGTGAGCCAGAATAAGTCCTTCCTAGCCTAAGTTGTTTTGAGTGGGTATCTTGGCTACAACAATGAACAAAACAATTAATATGAGATATGAACGGACTCTGTATGTCTGAACACGCAGGTAACACGCTTGTGAAATCCCAGCTGTTTACTCGGCCTCTTGGCACAAGCAAAATCAGAAATGCAATGCCTTCCTCTCTGCTGGGGGCAGGCCAAAGCTCCCTTGAACTCTCCCCGCCCTCACACAGACATGTAGAGGGGACATGTAAAGAACAGTGTACGAGCAGCACAGCCCGGAAAGCAGTGTGAGGAGATGAAGTGGTGTAAAGGAACTGGTGGCTGTTGCAGGATCTTTAGAAGAAATTCAGTGACCATTAAAATTAGACGTTGAAGGCGGTTCACAGTCCATTCATAGATGAGGCCGTCACCTGCAGTGAATACTGACAGAACAAATTGAAAAAAAAAAAAAAAAAGACTGATCCTTTATTCTGGAATAAGGTGCTGTTTGTGAAAAAAGTATCTGGGAAGGAAACTTCATCAGGGTGACGATGTGATAACAGTATTCACCGACAGCTGTCCTTTACTGTCACTCCATTGGAGCAGTCCACTGTGGAGCAGGGGAAAAAGGAACCCAAGCTGGCGTGTGCCGGGCACTATTATCATAGTCTACACAAACAAGCACGAAGATCGCAAGTCAAATGCTTGGAAGTTTGACAGCAATATGTCTTAGGCATGAGATCTAAGTTCAAGGGCGCTTTTTTTTAAATCATTAATTGTTAATGGCCTTCGTTTTCATTTGGTTTGGTTTTGGAGTTTTGGGTTTTTTTTTTTTTTTTTTTTTGCTTTGTTGTTTTGCTTTTAGAAACAAAGTCTAAGGTAGTTCAAGCCAGCACCAAAACATTATATATAGCCAAAGATAACCCTAGTTCCTAATTCCCTCCATCTTCCAAGTGCTAGCATTACAGGCGCGCACTACCACACCAAGTTATACTTGGATTTGATTTGATTTTATCTAACTAGTTTTTGAGAGACAGGGTCATACAGGACAAGCTGGCTTTGCATGGTGTAACTGAGGATGACCTTGAACTTGTGACCTCTGAGTTGTATATCTACCTCCTGAGTTGTAGGATTAGAAGCATGGGCTCCCATGCCCAGTTTGTGCTGTGCTAAGAACTGAACCAAAGGCCTCTACATGGTAGGCAGGCACTGAGCTACATTTTTAATCCCTGTCACTGTATTTTAAGGAAGCTTCGATTCCCAATAGCTCTGAATTTCATAAATAGCCCTCGACTATAGACAGCAATGATTTAATGACCAACTGAATGATCTAAAGGGCCCATGTGCAAACTAGCTTGAAGCTACAAGTATGGCTACACACACCACACACACACACACACACACACACACACACACACACACACACTGAACATGAGAAAACTCCAGGAACACAGGCACCCTGAATAGACTAGTACCTGAATAAGACAAATAGTTTACCCTGTCTCATCTTGCTGTTGCAGACCACGGTGGCCAGCAGGTTCATTTGCAATGGGCTCATAGCTTGATGGCAACACAAGAGTGACAAAGTGGTTGTTCTATAAGAAAACAATTTGTATCTGTGTATGTGTGTCTCTCCATCACAGGAACTCTCAACTCGTTTGGCCTGTAGCTCTAACGCCGCCTCTCGGCCGCCGCACCTCTGGAAAAAGCCTTTTGTTTGGGCCTGAAGGCATCTGGACTCACTTCTCAGCAAGTGCTGGAAAGCTTTATGTTCTCCCTGGAGAACAGTGCCCTGCTTAACTCTCTAAACATATTGTTATTTATTATTTTATTGAGCAATAAACTGAAGTGTGATTAGGTCAGCCTCGACTGAGATACTGTTAAGCCCGTGGTGAATGACTGGCTGGCCTGAGACCGATTCTGAGACTGCAGGAGACAAATGAGCTGGAGCTACAATGTCTCACACCAACTCCAACCAATTAACGTCAACACAAGCCTGGGAAATTTATGGTTGCCTCACCTCTGAAAACGGTGGGCCTAAGCCTTCCTGTACCTGCAGGGCAGAACCCTTAGACGAGAGCCAGAGCTTGCTAATGTGGAGTTCACCAGTGTAAACAAGGGGACAGAGCCCAGTCCAGAGACCTGAGGAGTCAGCCCAGGAAGAGGGTACTGGAGAGAGAGAGATGCCGGCCTGTGACAGCTTCACTACGTGTATGCAGGTGGCACTTCAGAACTAATGCCTTAGAGGAAGAATGGAAACAATGTATCTGACTTATACTCTGTTTATAAAACAATTATGTTTTATTAAGAGGTTTGAGATTTTGATTTCAGGTTCACAAAAGACTTCTCCCTTTTTAATTTTCTCTGGTTTTGTGTGAGTGATAACGATCTGTGTTGGTTCAAGGTCACTTGTTTCAGGTGCCCCAGACTCATAACTAACAAATCTAAGAGTGGCTGTGGAACCAAACCTCCCCTAAAATCATCTGAATCCACCCAATGGTAAACATTCTTCAGTGGCAAGCCAAGCCTCGGCCATGTGGGCAGGGCATGGGTGGCCTCTGAGATAACTCACACCATGGAGTTATCTTCTAAGTAGAGAAGATGGGCGTGGACGGGCCATGTCACAAAGGGCTTTGTGGGCACAGACTTACTCCCAGGTGACAGTCAGAGAAGCGGGAGTTGGTAGAGTAAGACCCAAAACATAAAAGAACAGGGGTGGGGGGTGGGGGTAGAGATGGGGGGCGGTGAACCAAACAATTCAAAAGGCACAATCAGGAATTTTAAAAGAGACCATCTCCCAGCCACATCCCATTCTGGTCCAATCAAGGCCTCATTGACTCCTTCACAGGTTTCAGGGAAGTCCATCAAAAGCCTACTGAAGCAAGCTCAAAACACAATAAAATACCTGCACAAATGTGAGAGCATCAGGGCCAGTCTGTCGAATACATTTTCTCATTTAAGACAATTGCGGTTGTCGATGAAGCTCCTGATATTTGTTCTTGCATACTCTGACAGTGGGAATAAATTATTCACTCCATCAATATATCCCAGGCATGGCTCAAGGCTGCTGGGTAGTAATTATTCCTTGTTTCCCCTTTTAATAGTGGCCAATGACATGAAGAAGATGTGGGGGTAACTGTGGGGCAGTTGATGTGGGACAGAACTGAGTGACGAAAGGGGCCTATCCTGAGGAAAACCTGCAGCTGGGGAGGTAACAGAGGGGGAGCATCTGAGCTACCTCATTCCCAAGGCCACAGAAGAAGACCCACGGGTGATGGCTAATCACGGCTTTCCAGTGACGACAAAGACAGATATTAGATTAACTTTCTATAGAAATTAGATTACGGCCACGCTTAGCTCGCCATCACAAGGGGTTCCTTGGATGCAGAGCTGGGCACACTGAGTACAAGGAGGACAGTGAGGATGACAGGGTGACCATGGAAAGGCTGGTGATACAGAAAACTCTAGTCAGCGCACGGGGAAAACAGGGACGGCAAGCTGGTGGGGCTTCTGGGAGAAGTTCAGGTGTACGGTGAAGGCCTTGGCAAGAATGTCTATTAGCCGGCTCAGAGCCATCCTCATGTTCTCCCAGACTTCAGGGCCTTTCTTTTGCTGCATTTTTCCTTTGTTAATTTAGATGTTACCAAATGAAGAAAAAAAATGTAGAGACTCACGACTGATTTTTTTCCCCCAGACCATTTACTCACGGCTGCCCTTGGCACCCGAATCCATAATTATTGTCAGCTAAGCCGAGACTCGCTGCCTAGCTGCTTACCAATGTATGCAGGCTCCACGGCATCGATCCCAGCAGAAACGCGTCAGCCCTTCGGGGAGGGCCTCCCTCTTGAAGAAGGGACTCTGTCTAGGCTGAGGACCATCATCTGGAAGAGTCCCACGGTGCCCACCTGCATGTGCAGGCAGCCAGATATCAGGAGGGTAGAGGTGGAGACATCAGGAGGGCAGAGGTGGGGACATTCTTGCACATTTGACACATCACAGACTGGAGTCCCTAACCTGGGACTCTCAGATGTAGGAAAGTGACATCTCGAGTCCTCTTCTCTCCTTTGCTTCTTGCCCACTAACAATCACTTGGAGCCTAGAAACCTGAAAAAGGAGAATAGAGATCAGATTGTCCACTACCCAGTGTCACCAACCACCAACACGGCAGAGCTGGGCTCAGCAGACATGTAGGGAACAAGGTGTGTGCCAATCCAAAAAGAGGCACACCCATGAGGACCAGCCAATTGTCAGGGCACACTGTGTAAGAAAAGGAGCAAAGGACAAGGGCGGAGGGACCCAGTGGCACATGACCAATGCTGCCAGCACAAAACAGGTCAGATCTGTGCAGCACAGTGATTCTTCTCTTGCACGATTTGTTTCTCCTTGGATCGGCTTTGGCAATTGTCCCCAAGACAAGAGGGAGCCTCTCCAAGGCCACTCTGCAAATTCATGAGGCTGGGGAGCCACACAAGCTGGGCATATGCATGATTATTACAGGAAGAGGGAAACATCTGAACTCTTTACCATCTCTCCATTGGAAGGGGTGACTGGCGAGGCATGGGACGGGAGAGACAAATGGGGTGGGGAAATTTTCTAATCTTCATAAAATCTGTTGCCTTTTCCAGTAAATAAAGAAATGAGTGATTGTGTGTCTGGTCCTGATTTCATATCATCAACTGGAGTGAGAAAGATGTGAGAGAAAATAATTAGGAGACCCATATTATGTCTTTCCCGGGCTGTGCCTTAATATAGACCCTTGTTAGCAATAAGCTGGTTCTTCATACACAGTATTTTCTCAGCAAGCAACAGCGAGCTAGACAGGTCCTCTTAGTGCCTGTTAGAGCTCCCATGCTTGAAGAAGGACTTAAAGGGACAGGGTGGCTCGGTGGCTACTCTGCACACATTTTAGCAGGAAGGAAACAGGTGGAGGAGGCAAAAGGAGCAGGTTCCCTGTCCGAGTTACTGTCTTCCAATCATAACTCTGCATGAGTGGAAAGACCAAAAGACCATATGCCTAAAACAGGGTAGAATATACGTGATAAAGGCTAATTTGTGTGTGTGTGTGTGTGTGTGTGCGCGCGCGCGCGCGCGCGCGCGTGAGCATATTCATGCATATAGAGGGCAGAAGACAACCTTGGCCATCTGTCATTCCTAAGGTGCTGTCCATTAAGGAGGCTAGGGTGCTGGCCAGAGAGCCCCAGGACAGTCCTGTCTCCCTACTGCTGGACTGGCCTGTGTGTGTAGGTTCCGGGGAACACCATTTGGAGCCGTGAGCTTGCAAGGAAAGTGCTTTACCCTCTGAGCCGTCTTCCCAACCCGATTCACATTTTATTTTTCCTAAATGATTTTATTTTCTAATCCAAGGAGGTGTTTCCGGTTCTGTAAACAGATGGAGTCTTTAAGACGGACAAATGAATCATGTAGGCGTAGAAGGTGTAGTTCTTTATTAAGTGACTTCAACGATCAAAGTAAGTTTCTTCAAAGATCTGCTGACTGGTGGTCACTGAGCCGGAGACGGCTGTTCTCTCCCGTCTCATTCATCAGCTTCAGGTGCAGGTCTGAGACTGATTGTGTTCGCCATTAACCAAGGCTTGTTAGCCTCTAACTGGGCAGTCAGCTCTTTCCTCATCCTTTCTCCTGTTGCCGTTTCCCTGGGAGAACCCGGATGGCATTTTTAGGAGCTCTCAGAATGCCTGCTCTGCTGCCTGGCATCATCATTCTGTCTTCACCAGCAACCCTGTGGCCACACATGACGTTTCCTGTGCTTAGATTGATAGGCATCAACGTGGTGAAATTTAATGGCTTTAGGTCCATATTTTGCAATTGATGGAAGTGATTATTTTAGAAACTGTCCTGTAATATGATCATCTGAACAAAAAGCCAAAGTCTGAAATTCTGTAGTCCTTTGAGACACACAAGGTAGCCTTCATCTGTAAATGTCCACGTGTGGTCTCTGTAAATTATCATTCAAATTGTCACACGGCACATCAGTCACTTTACTGAGGTCTCTCAATAACATTTTTTTTAAAAAAAAAAACAAAAAAAAACCATACGCGCATCTCCACACCTTACCCAACTTTCTGTTTCCTTGCTCTTGAGAAGCAAACATAGTCTTGTGAAGCAGGATTGCTACCCCAGACTCCTTTAGACAATCCTCCAGAAGAAAGTGTCGGCCATCTTGGCCTTCACTATGATTGGCTGTATATGATCATTCGAATCAGTAAGTAAGTTTATTTCTCAACATAGTTCACACATTCAAAGATGACTCTGGTAACTAATAATATGTAAGATTAATTTCTTCCTGGGAGGTCAGTGTTCTCTCCCTCTCTGTGTTTCACCCCATTCCCCACTCTTCTGTTACAGCATGATGTTTAATTCAAAGAACATTGAAGCATGTGTTAATGGCTGCAAGTTCACACCTTAACTTGAGTGTGTCACAAACTCAGGGTTGGCCATCACTGATTTGATGTGCAGGTCATGTATTTTGTTTCCTGATTGGACTTCCCTGTCTTTCAGGAAATGCCCCACATTTGAAGAATTAAATGGTAAAAGTCATGTGTAAGTACTGTGTATGTATCTACTACCCACATAACTTTGGACAGGGATGCTCTAGTTCAGACTCCTTACCTTAGAGAACAGAAATGGGGTTCCCAGTACATCTAATTCATGAGGCAGGGGAAATGTAATTTTGAGTTAAGTGATACTAAATGAAGAGCAATATTCCTTGAGTAATTACAGAAACACCTATCAGCAGCCTCTGTGTCTACCATGCCTTAAAAGGCAGACATGGGATGGAATTCAGGAAGGCAAACGCACGAAGCTTTCTATTCTGTATGGGCTGCAAAGCTGTGGTCGACCTCAGCTCATCTTGACTGACAACAGGGACGTGGACGTCTAACATCTGCTTTTCTTTTTTTTTTTTTTTTTAAACACACTTAGTCATCATGAAGCGGCTTCGAGGATTAAAAGTCGGTACTCCACTGCTATTCAAAGACAGCTTTCACAGCAACACCATACCAACCAAGCTTCTGATCTTCCACTCAGATCTTTCTTTCAAATGAATACAGTATAGACCTAACAGTGAGACTTACTTTTTCTCCACCCATTCCTCTGGCCCTTCACACCTTTCAAGGGCTGCCTGTCACCCATCAGGCGTCCTGAAATAGCTTGGTCACCAGTGAAGGCCACCTTGCCATACCTACAGTGGCAGAAGAGCAGGTGTTGAAGCAAGTAGGTGCTGGCTTTGTCCTTGCAACCTGTCTTTTACAGAGCTTGGGCCACACTCCAGCAGGGATGTACCGGTAGGGCTGGGACAGAGGGACAATTAACTAGGACTACAAATAGCCTAGGAAAGTAGGTCCCTAAGAGAAGACAGCTCAGAGGAGAGCTAAGCTCACCACCACTCAGCTAAGTGGGAAAATGGTAGAACTTTTCAGAGAGAACCGAGGAATCCAACACTCTGTAAGAGTGACTGCAGTTCAGAGACAGAGAGCAATGTATCATGAAGAATGGTTGCTGAGTGAGCCAATCAGACGTGGCTGGTAGGCTCTGTACTTTGCCCTCCCCGCCCAAAGTGCAGGTTCAAGCTGTAGAATCCAAGGGAAACATCTCAGGAATAGCTAAGGGTCAGTGAGGCGTGCTGTGCTTCCCAACACGCGTGCACCTCAGACAGGAGGGTCCAGAGTTCAAGGTTTACCCTGGGTTACATAGGGAAGCCTGTTTCAAAAAGTAAAATTAAATGAACAAAAATCGGTGTCAGGGATGTGCTCCCGAAGCGACTTAAAACCTCAGGAGTCATTGGAGTTCTTACTGATTAGAATATATATAGTATAACTTTTTCTATTAAAATTTCCAAGATAGAGAAATTTGGAGGGAGGACTGGAAATCCAATTTGGAAATAACTAAGTTACCACCTACATCAGTGGTAGCTGACCCCTGCTTTTGTGAAGTACTGACATATGCTCACTTATCTGAAGGAAGGATTTGGACTTCCCACCCTTAAAATGTGTCTTGGCAATATTTAAGTTAAAAATACACATCAACGGGAGAGAACTGATACTGTAAGGCACTTACAACAGAGAGGAAGGCAAAAGGCATGGGGGAAGGAAAGACAGCAGAACTTTGTATTTTCCTAAGAAGTGACAAGTCCCTGTCATCGTTTCTCACTACGCTTCCTAGTGTCTTCATGAGATATTAATTTATATTGCATATTAATTCACTTGGAAAACAGCAATTTATATGGAACCTACAGAAAGGAGAGAAGAAAGCTGTTTTTATTGTCATGAATAGTAACTTGAAAGTCATGCAAGTTTTATTTTAATACGTGTGTTTTATGTGCATGAGTATTTGGCCTGCATGCATATAGTGTAGAAGAGGCTAGAAGAGGCATCAGATCTCCTGGAACTAGAGTTACAGATTGTCATCTAAGTGCTGGGAATCTAACCTGGTCCCTTTGCAGAAGCAGCCGGTGTTCCTAACTGCTGGGCCATCTCTCTAGCCTCTAGTTTATTTTCTTTTAAATGGGCAGCAGTTGAGAACAGATATTGAATTTAATTCCACTGACTGTGACCTTGAATTTGACCTCTCTGGGCCTCCATTACATAACCTGGAAATGATGGAGGCAGCAATGGGCACTAGCGATGTTTGGAGCAGGATGTAAGATAAGGAAAGCCAATTAAATTATGTTGCTTTATATTTAGTACAATATAACATCGCAAGAGGTGACGTCTGTTATGAAAGGGGAAAGTGAGCTAGGGAATACTGTGGACGCAGAGCTTTCTAGAAGGATATTTGTTATATAATAGAAATTAGAAAATAGGAAGGGGTAGTCTCTAGTGTTAACCTAAATTCTGACAGTTTCAACATAGCCTGAGCAAGTGAGACTAGACCCTACATACTGATATTCATGACACCAATCCCCTCTCTGCCTCCAGACTCTTCAGCAGTCCTCTTCCTTGGGAATGCACTCGGGAACTTTGTAAATGAACTCCTAGGCCTGACATTGGGGCTATCTTTGTAGTTTGGTTGTGTAGCACTTCCTCTTGGAACTCCTAGACTAAAACTCAGTTAATTCCTCGCGTCTTTCTCCAGTGTGTTATTCTGATTTATCCGTGCTCTCTTGGTTTACAGGTAAATTCCACTGCGTGTTATTTTTTCCAGTAATGGATGTCCACACTGCACGATCAGCTAAATTCTGCAATTAAAACAATTTTCATGTCTGACTACCTATGGAAATAAGTACTTTTCTGGTCATGTTAGTTTCCATACTAACTCCCTGCCAGGCAAGGCTGCTCAGCAGTTCCCAAGCCTGGGAACTGGGTGGTGAATTAATTTATTTATTCAAAATATTTGTTTCATTTTCTCTTTGTTTGTTTAAATCTCATTCAAATCACTAACAACTCCTTCAGTGTTTATTATATGTTTAAATGAAGAAGAGAATGAGAAAGTATGTCCTTGACATAAGATTTATATGACAAGGAGTATGCTGGACTTTTTAAGTTCACATTTTATACCATTTTTTTTGTTTCATGAAATTTCAAAACTGTAACAAAACTATTAAGAATGGCATTGACATAGATTTACATGATCAAACGCAAACTCAAATCTATGATCCCACTAGCAAAAGAGATTTGTGTACACCAGGACTTTTTAAGGTACCACAGAGGTTGCCTGCTGGTCCACATCCATAGACGCAAACCTTGTTCCTAACATTCACCAATCAGCCTCACACCAAGGTCAAATTCAGTGTCTGACCCAAGGAGTCATTTCTTTTCCCCTCCATCATTTCACCTTGACTTTTCTCACAAACATGTGGATGTCTTCCAGTTGCTGAGGCTGGGGGCAGAGAGAGTCTCGTCCACTTCCTCTCTCAAGTATCAGCAACAACAGCAACAAAAACTTCAAGCCCAACATCCTCAAAGACCAGAAAAGGAAAATTTACAAAGAACACTAGAAAGGGGGCGGGTGTGGCTTCACATTCCACAAAACAATGTTTCCGGGCCCAATGGAAATACTCATGCAGACAGCTTAGTGTAATGAGCTGTGTTTATTATATCAGTATGTCATATATATATATTACATAAAAATCAGAATATAGATAAAAAACAAAGCACTAGCATCATGTATGACTTACAATAAAACCTTCATGAAGCTCTCTGAGCTATTTAAAACTGCAGCAGGCCCTAAGGGAAATTGCTTGCCTCTATTTACTCTTTGAATTAAGTGTTAAAGGAAAACAGAATAATAATATATAAAACCAGGGTTTCCTGTAACAACAGTAATTATGAAAACTAACCTCTACACCCGGCTTTACAGTTTGCAAAGTACTGCCTTATACATTACCTCACTCAGCGGAGTGGGAATGTTTAATGAGCCCAGTTCTGAGACACATTTTATCCGTGGTATATATGATTTTGTATTTATAAGCACCTTCAGCAAAAGGTTCCTTTAGCAACATTCTGTGCCGAGTACGGACGGAAGGCGGGTCCGGCAATGATGGAAATCCAGTGTCTAGCCCGTAAATCACACACACATCAAATAAAATCTGTCAAACACTTCATAATGCTCTGGGCATGTCATCGGACTCAAGCGGGACCCTGCTGTGTCACCTAGGGACGATGAAGAGGCCCGAGGTGTGAGAGCATGCTGTTAGAAGTTTCATTAAAGCCATATTTACTAGTTCAAAACAAATTTACATTGATCTTTTAAACTATCGTCAACCACAAATGCATTAAACCTAAACAGTCTTCATTTACTGAAAAATAAATGTGTCAGCAAAAGGCAGGGGGGTGTCCGACATTGTTCCGGCATTTAACTCACAGCGGCTCAGTGTTAAGCTTTTTATTGCTTGTCGTGCTAAAGCACGCTCATTTAATTGCGAATATATTTCCTTCCTGCATCATTATCAAAATTGTTATCTTAAGGAAATATTGTTTTTAAATAATCTGCTGCAAAACCAGAGAGGTCCGTGGGCTTACTCAGAGTAATTGTTTCCTGCAGCAGATGAGGTGGCAATTAAACGGAGCTTCAGTAATATTAGAAGAAGATGAGAAAGGATGGAGTTGGGTTGTACTGAGCGGCGTTTCAAGGAGCAGGGGCAGTTTTTGTATGCATGATTGAATCAATACCTTCTTGTTTGTATTTTTAAAGATTTTTGTTAACTTCTCCAGGGCCTGATGTCATAAACAAAAAAGTCGTTTGCGATGTATTTTAAAATTTGGGGAGCATAAATCATCTCCGATGTGACGCTAGTTGTTCTGAACTTGAAATGGAGATGAACATTCTAAGTTTGACTTTGATTTCAGCCTTCCCTTATGTTAACTTGAGAAAAAGAAATCCTTGTGATCAAGCTTGAAATTAAAGCATGCCCGCAGTACAATTGGCGTTTCTCAGTAGCCAAATGCAGCAGACATCTCCAGCTCGGTGTGTGAGAATGTATCGATGACATTCTCAGTTCTTCATTAGCAAAACCCACAGTGAACTGCTCTCATCAGGGCATTAAACCAGACTAATTTTTTAAAAGGTTCATGGGGAAGTAGATTTTTCAGCTCAAGTATGTTGAAATTCAAGAAACAGAAGAAAAAAAAAAAAAAACCCTCTTCTTCACTGAGGGTGTGACTATGGAAAACACTTTGGGCAGTGTTCCTTATTACCAGAGTTATTTATGTTTACAAGGACGAGGGAGAAAGAAAACCACAATTTCTAGAGAGTAAACCACCAGAAGCCAAGAAGGGTTGTAACAAGGAGAACCCAAATTTTCACCACTAACGTTCCATTAAAACGGAAATCCCAGGAACTGACTAGCTATTGGTCTAATAGAAAAAGATGTGAGGTTTCCACACCCATGTTATGACAAAAGAACATGCCTCAGTGTGTTTCAGAAATGAAACTACAAAATTAAGTGATAGTCAGGGGGACCACCTATGGGTGCACCCCTGCAGCAGCAGGTCAACGGATGGCCTGCCACTTCAGCACAGCCAAGAAGGGAGGGACATTAGATGACATCAGTGACAAGTGAGAGACAAGATACCAGAGCACAGCCTACCTCCATCCTGCCTGGCCTCTCAGGGAACCACCCTATCTGCCATCACTGAGGGTTAAGGTCATCACCAAGGGACAGGCATTCTGAAGACATGGGTGGGCCCACCCCAGACTTCAACATCCCACCTAAAACCCGGAGTCTGGGGCCGCTGAGGGGCAATGAACTTTTCTGCATTTCCTATGCCTCGCTTAAAGAGCTGACTAGGCCGGAAGCTCCTGCAGCGCAATGAGAGTGGCCAGCAAGCCATTAAGTGGACACGGGCTGGGATGTCAGGGGAAGGGGTAGCCATGGTCGGAAGTTGGCCGCAACCGTGAAACGCTGCAATCAGAAAATGATGGTGTTACCTTGACAAAACAGAGACATCCTTCCCGGCCTTTGCGCATGAAGCTTTCTTCTGGCCACAACCCTTCCTCCGCTGTCACCCTCTGCCTCTCACAGGTCCCCCATCGCTATAAATATTGCAAATCCTTGAGCACCGTGTGCCCTTGTGCCAGCCTCTGCACTCATCGGTCTTCCTTTGCTCACCTCCCACACCTCCCACCACTTTCTTTTTGACCAAACGCTACCTGTGGTTTTCTCGTACTTTCCACCATCCATTTAGGTACTCCACAGTGTTGGATGGTTGTCTTAAATGCCTTCTTGAAATCAAGACCAGATTCCTCTGTGAGGTCAAAGCTCAGCTTTCTTCTTGACCACAGTGACCCTCTCTCCAGCAATCTTCTGCCCTCCATAAAAGCAAAGCAGAGTGTGCTGGAGTCTGCTGCATGGAATAACCCTTTGCTGCTCTGTGCAGAGGTGTGCTCAGCTAGGACGTACCTCCCCCAGTCTAGTCTCCCTTATGTATTGTAACACACCAGCTAGGCACATTTCTTAAATATGTATCCCCCTCCCCACAGCCCAAACAAGACAATGTTGGTCCTCTGTCTCCATCACAGATTCAGCCAACCAAAGGTCAAAAATACTCAGGGGAAAAAATGCATGTGAACGCAAGAAAGTCTTTATTGTCTTTGTGCCTAAAGCAATATAGGACAACTTTTTATGCAATGCTAACATCGTATTAGGTGGTGCTATAATTAATCTGGAGATAGTTTGACATAATAGGAGGTGATGTGTATAGGTTATTTGCAAATGTGACACTTTTTTATATGAGAGGCACGAGCGTTCTACACTTTTCAGATATCATATGAACTTTGCAGGTACTTGAAATTCTAGCACCATTGCTCTTGAGTACATAACCCATGTGACCATGCATGGATTTGAGTGTTGAATTCCTAGTCCATGAACTTTTCCAAAGACCAAGAAACTTTTTAACAAATAATAATATAGTTTTATATATAAAGGGGTTTACTCTTGCTCAATATACTTGTATAGACTTTCTTTATAGTCTCATTCCAACCATATCCCAGTGCAGTAGCCATAGCTATTTGCTTTTACACACAGTGAACCAAGGTGGGCCTGAGAGAACCACTGAGCATCCCTCTAGGGCACTGAACGCTAACCTCACTTGCCGTTTATGAGCAGGGTCCAGGTTTCATGGACCACCTGAACTCTGGGCCCACCAGCAGAGCCCTCATCCTGAAGATAATGAAGTGTGATTAAGCACAAAAAACCACAAGCAACAGCACCCTCAAATATTTATAGGCCTCATATATGCATGTGTTTATGTCTTAGCCAATTTGTTCAATTGGCAGCGGTTCAGGTTTTATGAGTTCAGGATGCTTCAGCATAGAGACCTTTTATTCACATCTAGAATATAGATACAGTTTTCAGTCTGAGCGAGGATGAGCACTAACAATTTCAGGACCACTTATGCCAGAGGATGGAACAGATTTCACCAGAGCAAAACTAAAATAATAAGACAACCAGGATGATACATAATTGAAGTACCATTTCAGGAATGTATATAAGGAATTAGGCAAGTAAGAAATGAGAGAGTAGGTGGATAAGGGAAGAGAACATGGTCAGAGGACAGAAGAGGCATGCTTGAAAAGGTCCTTAGGAGACACAGCACCACATACAATGAATAGACACAATGTACATTCAAAACATAGATGAGCAGACCACCCGCTAGCAAGCAGAGGCTGTTTTTATACATAAATCATTCCAGCCTTCGGAGCACGGTGTGCTTCTTTCAGTGTCTTATGTCACCTCCACCGAATTCAGTGGGAAGTCATGTTCTTTGATAAAACAAGGTCAATACTATCATTTTCTACTGTGCTATCATTTTCACAGGTCCACGTTGAAATGAAATCAATTATGAGAACAAATAGCCCCGCTTTATCACTGATGAATGGGTTTTGCATGTTTTCCATATTCCTGCCACTTAAGATGGAAGAAATAGAGCATGCGAGGGACAGAGAAGGCTCAAATAGTCCGGGCTAATGGTGGGAAGACTTAAGTATCGCCCTATACAGCTAATATAAACCAAAGTGGTTTATTACCACTGTTTTGTGATTTACGACCCACATTATGACTTTATTTTGAAATGGTTGCATGAAATATTAATGTGTGGCGAGAGAACACGTAACAAGGATCGTCTTTTATCAGATGTAAGGCTGCCTGATTTCTTCCTCATAATACATGAGCTCTCTCAGCTTATGGTAATCGGCCCCTCACAGTCCAGCTTCTCAAGGTGAGACGGGCCTGCTTTTGTGTTCCGTTAATTTTTAAAGGGATGGAGAAGTTTATAACAGATGTGAATAATTTATGGCAACTGTTCTCAGCATTGATTAGTGTTCTTTTGAAATATAATGTCTTTTGGATATGGATCGTCTCTCTGATGAAAAGTCAGGAAACCTGTTACTGCAGTACTTAATGGGCAAGTCAACTTTAATTTCAATCATATATAATATGGACGATAAATACTTACGTTTTCCCCTCTTTGGAACTTGCCAGGCATTAACACTAAACATTAGCTTATCTGAAGAGAAGTTAACAGCAGGGCAGAATCGTTCTCCCTTGAACTGATTACTCTGCCTTCTCCAAACTTTGCAGTCATGGTTTCTGGAGTCTTGATTTGTACTACATTGTAGGACATTCCACACCCCACTTTGAAAAGCCCCAAATTTTTGTTGGGGGTGAGGAACAGATTCCAGCACAACCTAATTACTCAGTTCCTCATTTCATATCCACGTAATCAACTGCATTTAGCGCAGGAAACATTGTCTCTTTGAATCATAATAAAAGATAATATTTGATTTCTACTATATCTGAATTCAATAATCATTACCCCATTGTTACATATTTTAGCTATCAATTGATTTAAAAACACATGCTTACAGTTCACATCGTACTTTCCATGTGTGCGATGCACAGCACCCAAGTGCTACACAGTCATTTATTTTCTTTCAATAAAATAAACACTATTCTATCGCCTACTATACATGGTGATATTAGCATCTTTTTTTTCAGGACAAGGTTTCTCTATGTAGCTCTGGCTTTCCTGGACCTCACTCTGTAGACCAGGCTGGCCTCGAACTCACAGAGACCCACCTGTCTCGGCCTCCTGAGTGCTGGGGTTAAAGGTGTACACCACCACCGCCTGTCTTATTGCCTACTATACAAAGAGAAAATGGAAGCACAGACTTGGTAAGCTACTCACTCTGAGGAAACTCTAGTGGCTGCAGAGTTGAACTTAGGAACTAAGTTGGTATGAGCTGAAGAGATCGCTCGATTTGCAAAGTATTTGCCTTGTAAGCATGAGGACCCAGAACTCACTTAGCCTGGTGTGCATGTGATTACATGCAGGTGTGCATGTAATCTCCGTGCTGGGGAGGCAGAGACAAGTAGATCTGAACGATTATTTCTATTTTAGTTTGCTGAGATACATTGGCTTACAAAGTCCTGGGTATAAATCCAGAAAAATTGGGGCTGAAGAGATGACTCAGCAGTGAAGAGTACGTCCTACTCTTACAGAGGACCTGAACTGGGTTCACAACATCCTATCAGGCAACTCACAGCCATCTGTACCTCCAGATCCTTAGATGCGACACCCTCTGCTGGCCTCTGTGTGAGCCTCTGTGTGAACCATTTGCACATACACATAAATAAATAATATTTTAATAAAGGTTTAAAAACAGAAAACTATAAACATCTGATCATTTGTATAAAATATAACTTTATAAAGGACCAGTGTTGAGAATTAACATGTCCCTGAAGAGCTGTAGCTATTCAAATGGCGGATAGTGGCCTCTGTTCCTTGTTGCAGCTCCATGCAGCAAGGATTCTCCCAGAGTCCTTTGGGGGTAGTGTTAAAATGTAGAGCAAAGAACCCTTGATCATAGAGAACTTGGCTCTCTACCAACAGCTCAGGATCCATTCCACCTACCCAGCTCTACCGCCCTCCAAGCAGTGCCAAGAACTGGTGCCATGGGAAGAAGATGTCTATAAATAACTATTAATGTATGCTCTATAATGGAAACTCTTAAAAGCCAAGGTGGACTGCTTCATATGGACTAACACATCAATTAGGGAGAAAGCTCTTTTTAAACATAATTGTTTGTGTATTGCCTCAAATATCAATTCCCCAGAGGCATGTTGTCACAAATGGCTGGCTGGGATGTTCTTGGGCTCTACCAAGGTAGAAGCTGCAGACAAGCAAGAAGCAGTTACGTTCATGCTGATAGTCCTGAGTTCCATGCTCACCACTTGGGCTTCCAAACCAGAGGCAATTAGCCCCAGGCCTTGGGAAAGGGCATATGGCTAGAAATGTGCAAAGCTGCTCAAGACAGAGGCTCATTGCCCGGGCCTAGCACACCAACACCAAACATCCAGAGTCATGGTTCTCGGGTTGGAGACATCATGACCCTTGGCCCTTCACCCTGTGCTGTCTCCCTCTCGGGTCTCAGCACCTCTTCACAGCCTCTCTTGTCTCCTGCCTTCAACTCTACAGAACCTTTCCAGTTCCTTCTTCTTGAAGTATGACCACTGGGTCCTAGTGTCACAGCTCAGAGTTGTGGAGCCCCCAGCTCCTGGGGACTCTCTAAGACTTCCCCCATCAGTTCCCAGGGACTCTCTAGGACTCCCTATCAGTTCTTGGTGATTCTCTAGGACTCTACATAAGCTCCTGGTGACTTCCTAGGACTCCCCATCAGTTCCCAGGGACTCTCTAGGACTCTTCATCAGTTCCCAGGGACTCTCTAGGACTCTCCATCAGCTCCTAGTGACTCTCTAGGACTCCCTATCAGTTCTTGGTGATTCTCTAGGACTCTACATAAGCTCCTGGTGACTTCCTAGGACTCCCCATCAGTTCCCAGGGACTCTCTAGGACTCCCTATCAGTTTCTGGTGACTCTCTAGGACGACTCCACATCCACCTTCATGCTTTTGAGGCTAATACTAGGGTCAGGAGCCCCAGGTCTCATCTGCTTTTCATGCAACCAGGTCAGGACATGTTGACAAAAGATCCTTCTGAACAAGCCTTTATTGGGGCCTGATGTAGTAACTCTTGATGATAGGGAAGCACAGGAGAAAAGCCTTCCAGAGTGGCCTGAAAAGTATCAAGAGCAGCCTGGTTACATCACCAGGACAGATGTAGAAAGGATGTGCTATACACATTCAGAATTGTACTTTATAACAATGACGGCGCAAGTGTCCATTTTCACCAAGACCACCCATCCCCACTCCATAAGGATGCTTTACAAGTGGCACATAGGCAGGGCCCCTTTCTGTCAATCAAGTTTTTGCTGGGTCACTGATGAATGTTCTCTTCCTCCTTTGGATGGAGTTGAGGACTACTCTTCTGAATTCTGAATTCACAGTAGCTAGGAGTGGGGCTGTCCAGAAGAGCCGTGGGTAAGTCAAGCTGGAGGACACTGATGCTACGTGTGGGGACACCATGGCTAAAGTGAAGTCATTGGTGCTGGTGCAGATCGGGGGCACAAGGCCCCTGGAAGCCGAACTCACAGACAGCAGAGTGTCCCTGCAGCTAGAGGGAGCTTCCCGGAGGCACCAGCAAAGTGTTCAAAGCAATGATGATTCCCAAGATGAATGGTTTTCTAAGAGAATGATTTTCTCAAATGGGGACTGCTCAGTTGACGCTTCCTCTTCAACGCAGAGTGGCACAGGGAAGTAACTGACAGGTGTCAGTCAAAGAGTCAATGTCTGTCCCCAATTATTCAGCTAATTTGAAAGAAAAAACAAACCGAAAGGAATGCCATGCTGAGCATGGTGGCATACATCTTTAGTCGCAGAACTCAGAAGGGAGATTTCTGTGAGTTCAAGGCTAGCCTGGTCTACATAGCTAATTTCAGGCCTGTAAGGGATGCATAGTGAGACCTTGTCTTAAAAAATCAAGAAATGCCTCCCAAACATCGTCTACTACTGACATGAACATTTTCAACAGATTTTTCGGCACTTAACCCTTGCGAGATAAGCTTAGGGAGAGCTGGGTTGTTCTGCCAGCCGCAGGGGTTCAGTCTCTCGGTTTCTCCTTGTAGCGTCCTTGACATAGCAGGTGGAAGTGAATCAAATGCGTGCTGTCCATGTCCACTGATCAAGACTACTTTGGTTATTGGAAACAGAACTGGCTTTTATAGAAAGAGAGCATTACCCAGGGTAGCTGGACTCAAAGTAGTTGCCAGTTCGAGCTTCATATGAAAAATCTCCCAGCCTAAATAGGACTCTAGAAAAAGTGATGGAATTTACACTATAACCTGGTCACTCTACCTACTTGAGAAGAAGTAATAAAAGAAAGTGGCAGTCACTCAGGTCTTACACCTCACAGGAGCTTAAGGGACTATCTCTTAAGTTACCCTCTGTCTTAAAGGACGATCTGTCAAGTTACCCTCTATCTAAAGGGACTATCTCTCAAGTTACCCTCCATCCTCTGAGGAATCAGTGAGTCACATCTTGCCCTGAAATTTCCTTTCAAAGAACATTTCCAAAGACTTCCTGTTATGAATTTTAAAAATCTCCGTTTATTCACTGGTTTATTCAACAATCATTGCTGGAAGGCCCACTACATACCAGGCAGTGTGCCAGGCCTCAGAGACCAGGCTGTGGACTTGAGATGCTGCTGATCTGGTGAAGTTTACAAACCAGGAGGAAGAACTCTCTGGAACGGCTTGCCACCTATCTGCATTCGCATGACACAGAATGCATCTCATAGTTTGAAGAATATGAAGAAATAAAGTCTTCAAGTAAGTAGTTTTTTAAAAATAGCTACAGTATTGAGAATGGAGGCTAGGAGGAGTTCTAAGGACGCCCGAGTTAAAGGAAATAATTAACACATGCTAATGAGCGAAGAGAACAGTGTGGGTGTACATCTACCTGTCCCTGGCGGCCCACAGGCGCTTCAAACTCATGAAGAAGATGGCTTGAAGAAGGTGGGATTTTCAGTACGGATTCTCCTGTACCCATAAGTAAGTTATTTCCCTCAAAGTTTACGCTTCAGTTCATTCCCTGCTTAGATCACTGTCAGCTCTGCCAGGGCTGGATCACAGGCAAAAGGCAAGAGCAAGTTCTCAAAAATTACTCAGTATAGAGATGATAAAAAATGTAAAGCACCAGAAAGACAAAGGAAATATAAATAACTCAAATGCCTGGCACTGGCATTTCAAGGCACAGAATCTAATCTAAAAAAAAAAAAAAAAAAAAGGAGAGCGGTGAAGGCAGTGCCGGTGGAAACTGGCGGGGCTCAAGACAACGGAAAAAAAAAATCAATGTCGAGGGCATTTGATGCCACTCTGGGGGAAACAAAAACTGAGGTGAGCAAGCTCTGCTTATGGCTTGGAAATGCCAGCTCTTGGACGACAGTCATAACAGAAAAGCTCTGCTGGGTTCAGTCCCATGCACCAAAGCTGTCAGAGCCCACGTCCAAGGTCCACTCAGAACCCAGGAAGACTTCAACACTGCCTGGCACAGCCTGGCCAACCCAGAGGCAAGGGGTGGTGTCCACTGTCCCACAGCTCACTCTTCCTTCCTTCTTCCATCCTTTCCTTCCTCCCTTCCTTCCTCCCTCTCTCCTTCCCTTCCTCCCTCCCTTCTTTCTTTCCTTCTCTCCTCTGACTTCTCTGTCTGTGTAAGTTCTTTATAATATCCTCTTCTCGCAACCCTTCCATCAGCTCGCAGAGAGGTGAACAGTACTCCTGCACCAAGATCACCACTTTTACTGAGTATCTTGCAGGAATTCACAACCAGCTGTCTTAAAGTCGCTGAAGTCACAATGTACAGGAGAAAAAAAAATAAGGTTTTTCTAATGGTTGTCTGGAAGATTTATATCCCTAAAATGTAATTAAAAAGTAGATTTAGAAATATACTCAGCAATCAAAAAGATTAAATATTAATGTGGAGTGTAATTAATAAATTATACATCTCTTGATTACTAATGGCTTATTGACTGTAAAAGCCTAACATTATGGAATATGAGGGCAAACAAAGGCTTTTGGGGAATATTGCTCAGCTTCAGGGAGGAAGCAGTTGCTCTTGAGTTTTCAGAAGAAATCTCCATTTTGCAAAGAAAATAAAAATTGACAGAACTGTCCCATCATTGTTCATTACCCATTCTGTACATTTGAAAGTCTCAGATTTGGTCATCTCCTTATCAATGTCAACTGCACCAGGACAATTTTGTTACAAGTCCTATCAGCTTCTAAATTCAAGAAAAGCTTGAATTTTCAAAGTATTTCTGACCTCTTCTACAAAAATAAAATGTATGACATCATCAATAAGGTTGCTAGTAAAGAAAGACATCTGAAGAGATGTGTGTGGTATGTGATGGAGAATCAGACTATTCCCCTCTGCAGGAGAGCTGCACCACTGTGAACAGGTGGCAAGCTTCCCACTGTTTCTATAGAAATATAAGTTCCACTCATCCCATAGTGTTAGTGATTTTCAAGACAGCTGTCAGGATATCAGAACCATAAAATACCCTGAAGGTGACCTAGCAGACCAGCTTCATCTTGGAAATACCATCTTGGCTCACACAAGATGGCGGAATGGAAGAAGAACTTCTCCCCATGCCCCGTTATCTTTGTTCTGTGTAATAACTGAGGGACTACAATAGCCAGTTTTCTTGAGGATCTTAACCTAGATGTCCTCTGTTGTTTGAATCTAGATGATCTTTTAATAAAAAAAAAAAACCCAAAGCCAGATATCAGGGTGAAAGCTGAAAGATCAGAGAAGCAGAACAGCCAGCCACTAGTTCTTACCTCTACGAAATCCTCAGCCTAAACAGACTGAGATTCTGTTTCCTCACACCTTATATGCCTTTCTCCACCCAGCCGTCACTTCCTGGGATTAAAGGTTCGTGTGCTTCCCAGTACTGGGACTGAAGGTGTGTGCCACCACTGCCTGGCTCTGTTTCCAGTGTGGCCTTGAATTCACAGAGATCCAGATGGATCTCTGCCTCCCAAGTGATAGGATTAAGTGTGTGTGCCACCACTGCCTGACCTCTGTGTCTAATCTAGTGGCTGGCTTTGTCCTCTGATCTCCAGATAAGTTTATTAGGGTACACAATACATCACCACAGTCTTAAGAGTTTTGTTTTGTTTTGTTTTTTCAGAAGATGTCACTAAAGCATGCACAGCAGCAAGCTATGTGTAACTTTAGAAGCCAGCAGCACATGCTGTATCTTCAGGTTCCAATCCCAAATTCAGCTCCTACTCTCCCTCACTCTAAGGCAAACTTCATCCCAGAGCCTCTTCCAGTGGGGACCTGACAAAGTAGGGTGGGACCACAGACCTAGAAATCAGTCCCATTTGTCCTTTTGGAATCAGGCTATATCTTACATCACTTCCTGCCCGGCTCGTACCAAAGCAACAGACAACTATCAAGTCAATACGGAGAAGATTTGGGCAGGAATAATATCTAAACATCCTGCTTAAGAAGCTTTGCACTAGGCCTTTACCGACAGAATAGAGTGAATGCTAGGGAAAATTAGTCTGCTTCTCAAAGTGTAATACTTCCTGGGTCAAAGTTCAGAGTAATGGAGGTCTAACCCCTCATCATTCAGAAATCCAGTGAGTGAGACTGTGGGGTCCTCTATCAACTTCCATCCTGTTCTTCAGACAAAAATAATCTCCCCAAACTAATTCTTTATATCATACACCTTAATAACACTCATCTTTTGTCTGTATGTTCAACAATTATATAATACACAATCTGCTCATCGACTTGTCTAATATTGAACATATTATGATATAAACTGAGCTTATTCATTTCTGTTCTTTTCCTGCCATTTTAGCCCGTTTCTCAAACAGCAGTAGAGTGCTGTGTTAAATCTGGTTTCAGAAATTTTTTTGAGTAACAGAAAGTAATGACAAGTGTAAAATACATACAAAAACATGTACTTTTCAACTCAGAAAAGACAAAAAGGCTTGTGTCCATGCTGAGGAAATTACATGTATTTATGGAAAAGGTGAAAAGAATGAAGAGATTCTTCTCTGTTAAAGTATAGCTTAATATTACTAAAGCAGAAATTAAAAATTAATATAGCTAGAGACACGTTCCAAGACAGAGATGGCGTCTAGCTATTCTGACTAGAGATTCCAAGTACTTAAGCCAGTCATGACTACAAACTCCTTCATAGGAAAATATTATGTGGAATTTTCTAAAATGCACTGGAGCTTTGAGATTCGACTCAGCCTTGTCATTCTGTTGGTGTTGTGGACATTTTAGACCTCAATTGTATGCATCTTTTATCCTTTCTGACAACACTGAGATCCAAACATTTGTGGAAATTGACATTCTTGTGCTAACTCGTCTGGGGACAAAATCTGTTCTGAAGCCACGTTCAGCTATCCATGATCCACATCCCACCGTGAGGCACATTGGCACAGGATTGACAAAACAGAAATAATTGAGATTATTTGCTGGGACTATGTTGCGGTCTGAATTCGAGATGCTTCTCATTGGTTCCTGCACTTAGACTCTGGATTCCCAAGAGTGGCACTGTTTGGGAAGGCTGTGGAAACTTGATGAGGAAGCTCCCTGAAGGAAGTGGGTAACAGAAGAGCCACCCTACTTCCTGTCTTCTATGTGCTGACTGAAGATGCAGTGTGGCCATCTGCTTCACATTCCTACCACGAAGCCCCCCTGTCACAGCGGACTGTGTCCCCTCACACTGTGACCCACAATAACCTCTCGAGTTGCATCTGTCAAGCTTTTGGTCACAGCACAAGGAAGAAACTCACACACACAGGATGTGGCAGAGTGGGTGGCAGGAGCCACATTTTACTTCCCCAAACCTGCAAACCTTCCCATGTCAAACTTTACATGGTCCTGAAGATGAACGTGGATTTGCCTCATAATATAATTACAAGCCACACTCAGCCCAAATTTGATTAGCCCTCACTGTTAATTGCCTAACTACTTCCTAGCAACAGGGACCCAAGAAAGCCTTCCTTCCTGGCTGCCAGAAGTCCACAGAGATGGAGTGTGTGTGAGCCTTGGCTACAGCAACAATGACAGGGAGAGCCTTATCTCTACACCTTATTAACCTGCCATATGCATTCTAGAACCTCTCGTGAGCTTGTGGCAGAGGATGTCTGAATTGCTCCCTATTTCAAAATGACCGAGTTTCTGTGTCGGGGCTTTGAAAGAAAACCATTAGCCAGTAACTTCAGCCCCAGATATAAAATAATCTTTTGGATGTATACTGAAGTGCTCCAGAAGTGAAAGATGGGAAGGATAGCTACATTTGAGGTGTTTGGGACTTTTTAAGCCCTTTCTGGTGGTGGCATTGATGAAAGAGATGTCATTAAATTCTCAAAGCCCTAGGGACTCACACAGGCCTGGTGCTTGCAAGTTGGTATTCAAGTTAACTAACATAAAATCAGTATTTTCTATAATTTCTTATAATCAAAAAGTGATCCCACATCTTCCTGTGTATATTCATCAAGCTTACAGAGTGAACACACGTCACAATGTGCCAGAGAATCCTCCCAGGTCAAGGATTCCCTGTGTAAGTCATGGATTGGGAGTAACGTATTAACTCTTTGGAAGCCTCTCAAGGGCCATTTAACATATTCAAATAATAAGTCAGGAAATCAACAGCAATTAATATTTCTGTGTGCCCGCAGGGTACTTGGCACCATCTCTTGGACTCAGTGGGAAGCAGCCATTAACTGTCCCTGTTCTCAAAGGGCATTTTCCAAACAGACAGGAACACTCACCAAGTTCTTTACCAAACCGCAGAAAGCCAACACAAAAACGGAGCACTGGCACATTAAGAAACTGTGTTTCTTAATGGCTATCTTAGCCCAGCTGGGTTAAACCCATGTCTCTGAGGTAGTGTAGGATGACTGTGATAAACAAGTCGATGAGACAGGATTCTAATGACAAGAGGGAAAGAGCAGGAGAGGATGAAAGGCTCCAGTTTGCTGAGAACCCTACCCACTCCTTCTCAGAACGGCAGAGAGACAATCCATCCATACGGTCACTCATTCATTCAACTCCCATCCGCAGAGATCGCTCTGTGCCAAACACTGCCCTGCATTCTGGGGGAAGAAGTGGGTATAATGTAGCCCCTACCTCTAATATACAGTGGAAATGCTCATGATCCCCCTTTGGGGGGTGCCTATCAATAGTGCATGAGTTAATATGTGACATGGTATTATAATGGCTGGCACACGTGTGAAGTGGCATTCATACCACAGTAGCATGGCTCTGATGGTCTGCCTGAGATTTGTACAAGATTGGGTCCATCAAAATCCTGCTAGCAGGGGGAGGAGCTTGCAAGGCCCCTGCCCGCCTGAAGAGTTATAGTCAGGTAACAGTTTCTGAGAGAGGAGATGAACTTTCTTCAGAGTTGTGACCACTTGTGAGAAGCCCATGCTCCTGTAAGCCACTCTAATGAAACTCTTTATAACACACACACACACACACACACACACACACACACCAAAAAAAAAGAAAAAGACATGAAACCAGAAGGGGACCAGTTAGGGAGAGGAAGGGGACCCAGAGAAGGGAGGCCAGAGAGGGTAATGGGGTGAATTTGATCAAAACGCATGATATCCATATACAAAAATGTAATGAAAAACAATCGCTGTGTGGTTATTAACAAAACATTTCAAACAGCCTGTTTTGGAGAACAGGCATGTAAACAGATATTTCAATGCAGGATGATAAGAAAGAGCAGAAGAGGCCAGGGCAGCAGCGGTGAGGGGAGAGGGTGGCAGAGCAGGAGGAGCAGAGGGGAGGTAGGAATGAGAAATCTGGTTGAGGTGCCTCCATGGAGGGCCAAACTTCACATCTATAGGTGTCCTGTTTAGACTGCCCCATTAGGCCACATAAATCCTGTTGGGATCACTGTTCTGACCCTGTGTCCTGGCTTAGGCTTCCGAGAGTTAAAGACCATCTTGTCTTCAGGTAGAAGCACTGACTCAGTTTACCCTGTGTCTTCCAGGAGGTGCTTTCCAGGACTTTGATCGCGGGAAGGAGCTGGTCTCCTGGTCCCTAATTCTGAGTGGTCAGCCAGGATGGCTGATTCTGTGATTCTGCAGCACTCCCAATGGGGAATGCTATGATGCCTCCTGCCCAGGTATCTCACTGTGAGCCAGCAAGTGTCTTCAATAGACTCTGGAAATGGGAAGCCAGCTGTTAGCACCAGATGTGGAATCGAACCACCAGTAAATGCCCAGGGAGGAGAAGGGAACCATCCCGTTTCAAGCGCCAACCCCTGGGTTTGAGAGATGAGACTGCCTAGAAGCAAGAGCGGGAAGGGTCATGGCCCTGGCGCACCCTGCGCCTCTGACAGGCAGATGCTGCTCCAGGGTGTCCAGGAGAGACACAACACTGTCCGCCTCTCCCACTAGGAGAGGACAGGAAGATCCTGTTGTAACTCCAGGGTTTTCGGTCCCAAGCCCTGGCATTAGCAGCCCCAGCTGGCTACGCCTGGCCATCCATCAGCTACATCAATTAAAGAGTGAGTAAGAGGGAAAAGCAGAGGAGGGGGATGACTCAATGTGGCATATCAGGAAGACGTATGGATAAAGGGTCCAGTCACTCCCACAGCCATCCTCTCTGTGCCGACATGAAGCTCAGGTCTAAATTGAGGGCAGGAGGTCACGTGCATAATTAAACAGTCCTGGTCAAGGCATGCTCTGCCCATCACTGTTCTACAAGTTGGTCTATAGACTGTTAATCTTTTAATTACTATCATCACTGGAGATAATCCAAAAGACCCCTGGGGAGTGTCTGGTACACAGTAGGTGCTTAATAGATGATAGGGATCGTTTTTTTCCAGAAAGGGCAGACGGCTTAAACCACAACTTCTATCTGTGAGTCACTGACCAATTCTATAGTCCTATTTTTTAATGATGGAGTGTGAGCCTGAAGTGTCTACTGGGCACTCATGAGCTCAGAGGAGGCATTCAGAACTCTTCGCTGGTGGTCAACGGATTTTCTTTGCTGTACATTCATGATGCTGTGAGTGTCTCTCTTATGGTGATAATGTGAGTTTGGCTGCATACAAGAACAGTCTCCTCTCACACTGCTGGACCTAGCTTGCCTACCATGACTCTGTATCCATTGCTCTTAACAGAATCCTGTCAGGGGAGAGTAAACCAGGTCATGACAGGCAAGGAATTAATCCTGGACTCCTGTAGATACCCAGAATGTTTTCATCTCAAAACCAGCTTAATTTTAGCCTTTTGACTTTCTCCCTTTTTGTCATATAACTTGGTCACTGATGTCACTGAGCAGGCAAATCCATAGACTGTATATATCAAGACTTTGACCTTTATGGTATGATCACATGTGCTTTGCCCATTGGGACAGAAGGCTGGCAACTGGATGTGATTGCACATGTCTGTACCCAGATTCTCCACACTTACTAAGATACCTGAGCCCACCTGAGATGTTTCTCAATTGCCTTGGTGTGGAATAAGTGAATACTCAAAAGTTCACATGCTGGGAACTTGGACCTCACTATGGAGATGTTGAGAGGGAGTTGGGAGGCCCCTAGAGGTTAAGGCTAGTGAAAAGTGTGGCAGGGGGGGTGGGGGACATCACTGGGGGCATGACCCTCAGAAGGGCTTAGTGAAGTTCTCTTGGGACTCGGCCTAGTACCTATTAAGTTAGAAAAGGAGAGAATGTGTCCCAGACTTCCTTTGCCTTTCCATTGCCACCCAGGGATGTCTCCTACATGTGCTTCCCTCACTGAGATCCCATCCACCCCGAGTCCATCACTGAGATCCCATCCACCCCAAGTCCATCACTGAGATCCCATCCACCCGAGTCCATCACTGAGCTCCCGTCCACCCGAGTCCATCACTGAGATCCCGTCCCCCTTGAGTCCCTCAGTGGTGGCAGGAAAGACACACAGGACCTTGAAATAGGAGGTAGGCAGGCTTCTTTTTGGAATAAAGGACCTGGCCTTGCTGTGTTGCTGCCGTGTGGCAAAATGGACTGACTGACCTCTTCTCTGTAAATGAGCCCAGAACCACAGCTCTCAGATTCTCCAAGTTGGGAGCTGAAGTGAATGTTTCACTCTAGGAGCCTTCGTACTGCTACTTGGAGAAAATAATGAATGTAGCTGAAGTTTTCTCCAGTCCTGCCCAGCCCCACGGACCCCGCAACCGCTTATAAAATAATCACTCAGAAGCTTATATTCATTAAACTGCTTGGCCATTAGCTCAGGCCTACCACTGACTAGCTCTTACACTTAAACTCAGCCCATTTTTGTTAATCTATGTGTCGCCACGTGTTCCGTGGCTTTACCTATTGCCTTTACAGGCTGCTCCCTGGAAGGCAGGCTGGCGTCTCCAGACTCAGCCTTCCTGTTCCCAGAATTCTCTTCTCTGCTTATCCCGCCTATACTTCCTGCCTGGCTACTGGCCAATCAGCATTTTATTTATACAGAGCGCTATCCACAGCAAATGAGCATGATGAGTGGCCTTTACCACACTGGTTTGTGGAGGGGCTGGGCATGGATATAGGATGCTCTTCCTAAAAGCACATATGATATTTCCCCACCCCACCCCACCCCCATCTCGTGTTTTTGTAGCCCTGGCTGGCCTTGATCTTGCTGAATAGACCAGACTAGCCTTAAACTCACAGAGATCTCTCTGCCTTCTACATCTTGCCTCCCCTGCCTCCTGCTTCCCCTGCTTTCTGCTTCCTGCATCCTCTGCCTCCTCTTGCCTCTTTCTCCCAAGTTCTGGGATTAAAAGTGTGTCTTAGTTATTTTTTAGTTACTGAAACAAAACACCATGATGAAGGCATCTTATAAAATAACACATTTAATTTGAGGCTCACAGCTCTAGAGGGTGAGAGTCCGTGACTGTCATGGTGGGGAGCATGGCAGCAGGCAGGCAGAGATGGTACGGAAGCAGTAGCTGAGAGCTTACATCTCAGTCCTCAAACACAAGGTAGAGCCCTAACTGGGAATGGTATGGGACTTTTGAAATCTCAAAGCCCATCCCCAGTGTCACACCTCCTCCAACAAGACCACCCCTCCTCCAACAAGGCCACACCAACAAGACCACCCCTCCTCCAACAAGGCCATACCTCCTAGTCCTTCCTAAACAGTTCCACCAACTGGAAACCAAGCATTTAAATATATTCTCATTCAAACCACCACAAGGTGTATGTGGTTACACCTGGTACATGTTTCTCATTGCCCTGACCTTCTGTGGAAACAGTGAATATACAAGCACCATAGCATTTCCTGTTCATTCTTGCTGATTGAGCAGAAAATAATGGCATCTTGCTTTACTATGGGCATCTTAGTAATAAGAAGTTTTAATCGTTTTTGCTAATTATTTCTTTGCCAGTTATTTTTTCCTATATATTGCTTTTTATTTTAAATTATTAGGTATAGTTTTGTATGTCAAAGAGTTACCCTTTGTGTGTTTGAAGATTCTATTCCTAGGACATCATCTGCCTTGCAGTTTTTCTTGAAGCATTTGTGTCGCACAGAAAGTTTCAACATTTAAGTAGCACTTACATTTAGCTCACTGTTCTTTTCTACTACTTTACCTCTGGTTCTGTGTGTGAGTGTGTGGAGGGGTGTATATGTGAAAGAGTGTGTGAGTGTGTGTGCATGCATCTGTGTGTGTATGTGTATGCTTGCCTGTGTGTGTGCCTGTGTGTCTGTGTGTGTGCTTGCCTCTGTGTGTGCCTGTGTGTCTGTGTGTGTGAAAGAGTGTGAAAGTGTGTGTGTGTGTGTGTGTGTGTGTGAAAGTGTGTGTATGTGTATGTAAATATCTTCCTGGTTATATAAGGAACTTTTAATGAACTCTGTCATCCTTTGAAGTTGTTTTGTTGGTGGTGGTGGTGGTAGTAGTTTTTTTTTGGGGGGGGATTGTTTTGTTTTGTTTTGTTGGCAATGATTGCAGACTTTTTATCCAAATGGAGGTGAATTGTAAGGGCATAATTTATTGAATTATTTTAAATATATGGATGGAATGCCACCTTTGTGTACATAAGTTTCTATGTATTTGTGTTCCCTTTAAATCTTGAGGGACTTCTGGAATATTCTCTATCAGTGATGTATCTGCTCATTTTCTAAATCCCACTGCTCCAGTGCTGTGGATAATGTGTTAAAACCCTTTAATATGTGGTTCCCGTGAGCTCCCTGCAACAGTCTCCTCAAAACTCATTGTGATTTTTGAGTTTTCATGACTACTTTCTTATATTATTTTTCCAAATAAAATTAGTGTTATTTTTCAAGTCTCAGGTAGGTGGTAGAGGCTGTGGAACTTGGTTCTGATTTTACACTGGCCTCTTTACATAATGCATTATAATAATCCAGAGTCTCTTTGTCATGACAAGCTGTTTCTGGATCTGATTTTTCATGTTCTTTCATCTGAGTTCTAAATTCTTCCCTCATAAATGTTACTTATGTCTTCAAATTTTTATTCCTAGAAAATTTGTGTTTTGCTGCTACTTAGAATAGTATATTTTCCACTGTGTTTTCTAGTGGTTTTTAAGGAGCACACTTTAACTTATAGTTGCATGCCTCTATAAAGAACAGATCTAAGGGCTAGGAGATATAGCTCAGTGGTAGAGCAAAGCCTAGGTCTCCATCCATAGCACCATCAAGAAAATTAAAAGGAAGACTATATTCAAGCTTGTTTGAGGATTTGGGATTCAGTAAAAACATTTTATTCAGTCACAGGAGGATCAAAGGTCAGCCAGCCTTATCAAACCGGCAGTCTCTGAGCCAATGAGAGACGTGTCTGGAAAAGCAAGATGGGGGCTGGAGGGATGGTCCAGTCGCTTGAGTACCTGCCATATGTAAGCACTAGATCTCCAACATGTATGTAGAAAGCCAGGCACACATGTCTGTAACCCTAGCACAGCTGCTGGGGAGTCAGAGTCTGGCTCCAACCCAGTGAGCTCTGGGTTCAAGAAGAAATGCTTTTCAAAAGATAAGGTCGCCGGGCGGTGGTGGCGCATGCCTTTATTCCCAGCACTCGGGAGGCAGAGGCAGGCGGATCTCTGTGAGTTCGAAGCCAGCCTGGTCTCCCAAGCGAGTTCCAGGAAAGGCACAAAGCTACACAGAGAAACCCTGTCTCGAAAAACCAAAAAAAAAAAAAAAAAAAAAAAAGATAAGGTCAATAGTAGAAAACACTCAACACCAACTCCTGGCTCCCACGTGTGCCCATGCATGCACATGCATACACACACACAGAGTGATAGATGATAGATAGATGTACAGAAGAGAAAAACCTTGTCCTTATATCAACTTTAACTAAAAGTTAACGTCTCTTCTCTGACAAATATGACTTCTGGTGACAGTAAGAGTGAGTGCCCTGCAGTTGACGGTGCTGTGAACTCATTCTGCAGCATCAAGCTTTTAAAATACAACAAAGATGCATTTTTAAGCTTTTGATTTGATGGCATTTTAACCTAGAAAAAAGTTTCGAGAATAGCATGGTGTGGTTACACACACACTCCTAATCCCCCCCCCTCTCTCCCTTCTCCCCATGATGGACCACTGGACCACACTTTATGAATGGCACAGTCTAGGAATAACAGATGCATAACTTCTGATTCTAGGTCTTCGTGAAATGAACGTAACAAGGCCTTGGATGCTTCTCTTGGCCTCCTGGGACCTCTGTCTCCTCAGCTCCTAGAAGAAGGAGTTATATCTAAGTCCCAAGTGTCACCAAGGTCCCTGTGTCATCACTGATAATGGTGGCACAGCACGGCAAGTCCATAACTGACTTGGGGAAGTCTTGGAACCCGGAAGAGAAGCTAAAGAAGGAAAGCCAGAGACAGGAGTGGTGGGTGCTCAGAAGGACAAGAAGCCATCTTTGAAAGCAGAGCTCTTCCTTCACTCTGAGGTGGCCAGGAAAACAGCCTTTCCTCTCCTTTCAAGTGCGACCCGGGGAACCAGGAAGACTGGCTGTTTGTGAGTTACTAAATATTAGCATACTGCACAGCAGACCTCATTAACATCCTCTAATTGGGTAGAGAGTTTGGGGGAAGTCTAAAGTAGAGAAACACTTGCACAAAATTCTGCTTCTCTCCAAACTCACATGGTCACAACGATGACAGGGCCCCACAGAGGGAAGGGACATCTTAGAGACATTGTAAGGGTTTTAATGCTAACTTTAAAACTGAGGAACCAGAAAACCCTTCATTGCTTTTGCAGAGACATTTAAATATAAAGTGATTTTTACAAACGTGCAGAATCTCTCTTGGCCTCAGCCTGAGAAAGACAAACTATTTCCCTGTTTGTTCTTTTAATTTGCTTGGCAAACATTTCCCTGCACCGATCCTAATAAATCAATGCACTCCACCAGCATATTAAATGTAGTCCAGATTTTCAATTAGTGATTGTCTCTCTGGTGAGGCCAGCTAGGTCATATAGTTCCTTTCTTAAGAGTCTCAGTACTCTTTGGCTCCCAGGACGTGCACCTGCCAGCCCAGCCTCTCTACCTTCTCTCATTCTCTTAAAAGCCGGAACTTGGTTTCATTTTTCACTCTTGATTTTAAAGCAGTTAGAAAGCGTGAAAGAGAAGGGGGCCAGCAAGGGAGGTAAATAAATCTAATCACAGTGAAAAGGCGATGAAAGACCTGGGCCCACGTTTCCTCAATTTGTTCTTGAAATGATCCTTGACACACTCATTGACTGAGGACCAGCTCTTGATTTTTCCAAGGAGCGGGTTCACGGGAGATGGGGAACAAAAGATCCAGTTCTTTTCAAACACAAATTGGAGTCATTAGTTCCCACTTTTTCCTCTTCACATTTCCAGGGACGTTAATAAGTAGCTAAATTGACTTCTTTGAATTCTCTGCCTGCTCCCTTCTCGCGCCCACCCTCCAAGTCGCATGTGGTTGGGCGGTTCATTACTCAAGAGGAATGACACTAAGAAAGCCCTTGAAAAATGGCCGCCAGCCACTTAAGACACATGGACACGTCTAGGAAACTGAACAACTAAACGGTGGGGGAGAGGGGACGTGAAACTCCAAGTGGGCAGTGTGGCGGACGCTCTGAGAGCTGTGCAGTGTCCCCGCCATGGTCCATCCATGACCCTGGGCCCTCTGGAAGAGCATGCAGCTGCCAACACTCTTCCTGATCGTTTTCTCGTCTGGGGTGCTGGAGGGGTAACTGACCTAGAGCAGCAGTTGGCCCCCCATCAGTGCAGGGTGACGGGCAAACATTCAGCCTTCTCTCCCACAGGGTGCAGCCCTTTCTATAAGCCTGTTCTGCTCTGTCTCCCAAAGACATGCCTTGCAGATGAGTCACCGACCATTTGA
>CABHPQ010163533.1:0-27461 GCA_902168405.1 Peromyscus aztecus | reverse complement strand
CTATCTTGTTTATTTTCTCAATGAATCAACTCTGTTTCACTGATTCTTTGTATTATTCTTTTTGTTTTTATTTTATTGATTTCAGCCCTCAGTTTGATTATTTCCTGCTTTCTACACCTCTTAGATGTGTGTGCTTCTTTTTGTTCTAGAGCTTTCAGATGCACTGTTTACTTGATAATATGAGATTTCTCTGGATTTTTATGCAGGCACCGAGTGCCTTGAACTTCTCATTTAACACTGCTTTTATTGTGTCCCATATGTTGTGCATTCATTTTTATTGAGTTGTAGGAAGCCTTTAATTTCTGTCTTTATTTCTTCCTTGACCCAAGGTAATTCAGTAGAGAGTTGTTTACTTTCAATGAGTTTGTAGGCTTTCTGTAATTGAAATCCACCTTTAATCTGTGGTGGTCTGATAAGATAAAGGGGGTTATTTAAATTTTATTGTATCTATTGAGACTTGCTTTGTGACCAAGTATGTGGTCAATTTTAGAGAAGGTTCTATGCAGTTCTGAGAAGAAGGTATATACTTTTGTGTTTGGGTGAAATGTTCTGTAGAGATCTGTTAGTTCAATTTGATTCATAATATCTGTTAGCTCCATTTGTAACAGGAATCTTAAAAGAGTCTTATTAATAAAATCAAACCTGAGGCTAGTTATTGGAGTGAACACTGGTAGATCAGATGCAGAACAAGCCACAGCTACCTCACCTTGCCAATTGCTCAGCTGGTCCTGTTTCCTCAGACTGGAAGCCTCTGAGTCCTCATCCAGAATGAATCTCAGCTGAACTGTGCTGCTACAAAGCCTGAAAGTTTAACCAGCCCAAATGCTTCAAGTTCCTGGTCTTCATGCCTTATATATCTTTCCTTTCTGCCATCACTCCCTGGGATTAGAGGCTTACTTCTTGGGATTAAAGGAGTGTGTCACCATGCCTGGCTGTTTTCAATGGGCCTTGAACTCACAGAGATCCAGAGGGATTTCTTCTCTTGAATGCTAGGATTAAAGGTGTGAGTGCCACCATTTTCTAGCCTTTGTATCTAGTGGCTGTTCTGTCTCTGACCCCAGAGAAGTTTATTAGGGTGCACAATATTTTGGGGAACACAATACCACCACATCCATTATTTTATTTCTGTGTTTAGTGTTTGTCTGTATGACTTTTCCATTTTTGAGAATGGAGTATTGAAGTCTCTCACTATTAATGTGCAAGGTTCAAGGTATGATTTAAGCTTTAGTAATATTTGTTTTACAAATGGGGTACCCTTGAATTTGGGGCAATGGTTGTTCAGAGTTCAGATTCCATCTTGGTGGATTTTTCCTTTGGTAAGTAATTTGTTGAACTCAGAAGGAAAGAGAATAACATGAAAACGTGTAATTTTGTTATCTTTAAGTAATAATTGAGCTCTCAGAAATTTGATCATGTTAGATTATTAACCTAATTTAAATATACACGTCTGAATCTTTTTAAACTTACCAGGGAGAGAGGCACAGTAATAAGCATAGCTATACATCTTGGAGGTTGTTAAATTTGTCTGTACATTAGGTAAGCTGAAATAGTTAATTTTTAGTGGCGCCTATGAGGCTTGTGTGACATGGAAAATCAATTTGCAACTAATGTGCCCAGTGCAGTGAATGACAAGAATAGTAACAGGGGCAACGCTGGAAAGCTCTAGACGCTGCAGTGATTGATTTCTTTTCTTTTTCCTTTTTTCATTAAGAGATTTTTCCTATTCATTTTACATACCAACCACAGATTCCCCTGTCCTCCCTCCTCCTGTCCCCCAGCCTTCGCTCCAACCCACCTCCCATTCCCACTTCCTCCAAGGCAAGGTCTCCCCTGGGGAGTCAGCAGAGCCTGGTACATTGCACTGAGGCAGGTCCAAGTCCCTTCCCCCTGCACCAAGGCTGCGCAAAGTGTCTCAGCATAGGCACTAGGCTTCAAAAAGCCAGTTCATACACTAGGGACAGGTCCTGATCCCACTGCCTCGGGGCCACCTAAACAGTTCAGGCTAAACAACTGTCTCACTTATCCAGAGGGCCTAGTCCAGTTCAATGGTGGGCTCCTCAGCTATTGGTCCACAGTTCATGCATTTCCACTAGTTTGGCTAGTTGTCTCTGTACTTTTTCCAATCATGGTCTTGCTATCCCTTGCTCATACAATACCTCCTCTCTCTCATTGATTGGACTCCTGGAGCTCGGCCTAGGACCTGGCCATGGATCTCTGTATCTGCTTCCATCAGTCACTGGATGAGGGTTCTATGATGAAATTTAGGGTACTTAGCCATCTGATCACCAGAGTAGGCCAGCTCAGGCACCCTCTCAACTATTGCCAGTAGTCTATGGTGGAGTCATCCTTGTGGCAGTTTTTCAGAAAATTGATAATCAATCTTCCTGAAGACCCATCTATACAACTCTTGGCATATACCTAAGGAATGCTCCATCATACCATAAGGACACATGTTCAACTATGTTCATAGCAGCATTATCTTTAATAGCCAGAACCTGGAAACAACCTAGATGCCCCTCAACTGAAGAATGAATAAAGAAAATGTGGTACATATACACAATGGAGTACTACTCAGCAGAGAAAAATAATGACATCTTGATGTTTGCAGGCAAATGGATGGAACTAGAAAATATCATCCTGAGTGAGGTAACCCAGACTCAGAAGGACAAACATGATTGATTTCTTGTAGACAGAAACAGTTATTTCACTAACAATGGATTAGAATAAGGGATCAAATGAATGGATTCAATTCACTATAGCTCCACAGAGATTCTGGCATCAGTCAAATGTCTCAACTCCATACAAATGTGCAGAACTATAATTAGCCATTTTTTTCAAGAATTTTGATGTCAACAGATTCTGTAGCTTAAAATTTCTTTAGAGCCTCAGAAATGTTTGGATAGTGTCTCTTTCACTGTTAGAGTAAAGCAGCTCTCTGCTGGGCTGTGGTTAGGTAATGGGATAGGGATTCCTCTCTCTTTACACTGGTTCACATGACTTGCCTTATCTAAGTATTTTCAAACAATAACTGTTAGTAGTAATTGTCTAGTAATTGTCTTATTGGAATTGTTCTTTTCTTGGTAAAGTCCATGACATTTGGCAGATAACTACATTTGTTGTTGTACCAGCCAAGTCTTTTCTCCCTAGAGAGTATTCAAGGGAAGAAACCTTTCCAGGAGAGATTTCTTCATTTGAATTTGATCCAACATTTTAACAAATAATTTATAATGACCTTAGAATCTCTTATATATTCTTCTACATTCATGGAAAATCTCAGTTTCTTTAATATGAAGCTATGGGTATATATGGGGGTGTGATTAAAGAAAGGTGAGAAACGTAATGTAAAGATTCATTTTTACTGAGTGAGGAACTGAAGACATCTTCACCTGCTTAGGAGAAAACCACATCACTCTTGAATCTATGGGATGAATCTCAGCTAGCCCTTCATTACACGGAACTACAGTAGATGGTTATGTAGAGGTTATTGTAAATCCTTCGCATGTCTTTTTTGCTTCCCCCTAATTTACTACAAGGAGAAAAGTTCATGGAACTGTTGGTAGCATTTTTGTTTTGTCTTTTACTTACTAGTGACATAAAAATTGGTGTGGACACTTTTATTTGCACAAATTAGGTCAATTCCATACATAGTTGTATAAATCATAGCATTTTTATTTTTCTACAAAAATATTTCAGAGCAGGTAAGAATATTCAATTAGCTTTGTCCAGTAAGTATTGATATTATATTTAAAGGTCCTTATATATGTTTTTATAAGTATACTAACAACTTTATCTACTATATTCATCCTCAGTAAAAGAGACAATTACTTTCTCCATCAAGGAACTCCAATATGGGAATTCTTGAGCTAACGGAGTAGACACACGAGGCAAGTATTTTTGTAATACCTGACATACAGCTAATATATTGAATATTAGGTAGTCCTCACAGAGCTATCTGAACTGGAAAAAGTGGTTAGAACAGAGAAATTAATAAGAACAAAGAGGGTATCTGCTTTAGTTTTATAGCCTGTCTTATTTCCACATGGGAAGGTAGCACTTATCTGTTACATGGGTAGCCATACAAATTCAATTTATTTACTTATTACATTGAATCATGTGTGTTACATTTTGTATGACATGTTAACAAAGAAATGTAGTTTTTAAGGAATATTTATACAAGAAAATTTAACGTCACATATACCAAGTATATTAGAATATGAGGGAACAAATGTATTTTATATGTCTGCCTACATGATGTATGTGCACCACATACATGCCTGGTGCCTATGTACATCAGAAGAAGACATTGGATCCACTAGAACTCGAGTTCCAGATAATTGTGAACTACTATGTAGTTGCTGTGAATTAAACTAGGGTCCTCTATAAGGGAATATAGCACTCTTAATCACGGAGCCACCTCTCCAGTCCCATATTGAAGGGTGTTGATATCGTGTAGATTTCTGAAAAGCAGGTGCCCTTTTCTAACATTTCTAACATATTTGCCAAAAGTAACGTTGTTTTAAATAAGTGTGAGTACATGACTGTTGTATAGAGATATACTGAGACTTAAAATATGCTCTTTTTACTTGCAGAAATAACTAAAATACCCAAGGAGGAATAGAATCATCAACAGGAGGGCCACTGTGATTATTGGAAGAGGAATTCAGGACTGCTTATTCACAAATTTCTACTCAAGTTCACCATTGTAAAAAATATGGAGACAGTGTTTTCATGCTGAAAAACACTTATGGCCATATATATACTTCAGGACAGGTCTTCTTTTGACTTCTCATCTCTGAAACAAACCTCCTCCTAAAAAGGTTAATGGGACAGAGTAACAATGTCACAGAATTTATTTTCGTGGGCCTTACTCAAGACCCTGCTGGGCAAAAAGCCTTATTTGTCTTGTTTTCACTCATCTACATTGTGACAATGCTGGGAAACCTGCTCATTGCAGTGACAGTGATCACCAGCCCTTCTTTAGACTCCCCAATGTACTTCTTTCTTGCCTGTCTGTCACTCCTGGATGCTTTTTATTGCAATACCATCTCACCAAATTTGATTATAGATTTATTATATAATAAGAAGTCTATCTCCTTCAAAGCTTGCATGGTCCAGCTCTTCGTAGAGCACTTATTTGGTGGCATTGAGGTCTTCCTTCTGGTATTCATGGCCTATGATCGCTATGTGGCCATCTGTAAGCCACTGCACTATTTGACAATTATGAACCGACAGGTTTGCATCCTCCTGTTGCTGGTAGCTGGGTTTGGAGGCATAACACACTCTCTGATTCAAGTTCTGTCTGTGTATAAACTTCCTTTTTGTGGTCCCAATGTCATTGATCACTTCATGTGTGACATGAATCCGTTATTGGGACTTGCATGCACTGACACCTACTTCCTGGGCATTACTGTCATTGCCAATGGTGGAGTAATCTGTGTGGGAATTTTCACCTTTCTCTTAGTCTCCTATGGGATCATCCTAAACTCTCTTCAGACTCATAGTCAGGAAGGGAGACGAAAAGCCCTGTCCACTTGCAGCTCACACATCATGGTAGTTGTCTGCTTTTTTGCTCCCTGTATATTCATGTATGCCAGGCCTGTTTCCAATTTCCCTATTGATAAATATATCGCCGTGTTTTATACAGTTGTAAGTCCCATGCTGAATCCATTGATATATACCTTGAGAAATGCAGAGATGAAAAATTCTATAAAAAAGCTCTGGTGTAAAACACTAACAACATAAAATAACGCTGCTTCCCCTTGATTGTGTTATAACTGTAAATTAAAAACCAGAGGTGAATTCTAACAAGGGATGCTGCCTTCTGCTCATGTAGGCATGTTTTGAATTTTACAAAACCATTGAAATGAAGAATGAAGAATAAATTTTCAGTTAAGATTATGACAAAGGTAGGTGTGAGCCCTTAATGGTGACGCCAAGAGAATGTTTAGGAGGTGAAAATAGTTATGGTACTCTTTCATATTACAAGTAACAATAGAACAAAGACACCTAGAACTTTATTTTTCTCAGGTAGTATTGAAGTTAGACTAGAAAAAATTCAACATGGACAATTTCAAATCATCCACATTCTCGAGAAATAATAGAGTGATATCCAAATTTCAGGGGCTAAAGGGAAGTTTTTGAGATGGCAATTGTTCACTAATACATCAGCATAGTGGAGATGGTGGCTGTGTTATCTGCATTGCTTCAAGAGTGTTCCCCTTCTTATGTCAGGGCCTCTGCTGATTTGTTTCTGAGAGCTTAGATAGCAGGTTGAAGCTGAGCTTAGCTGATGACAACAGCAGTCAACAGTTCCAACTAATCTGCTGCTGCTGCTGCCACTGTAGCTGCAACAGGATTCTACTTCTGCAGACCATTCTAAATCCTAGTGGGGAAATATTTCTATAATATTCATTACCAAGGAACACATTTACTATTTATATTTCAAACAATAGTTACTTCTCATGTTGTCTTCATGTTGGTGAAGAATTTATCAAAGAACTTACATATAAATACCATATTTACAAAAAATTATATTCAACTTCAACATTTTACTTAGGCTTAAAAGCAATGTATTTTGGGATAATCAGAATTTTGTTTTGTAATTTCTGTTAAAAAAAACATACTAAGTTTGTTCTCAGTTTTCACCCATTTTGGGACATCACAAACCAAAGAGAGATAATATTATTTTATTTGCAATATGGAATATCATATACAGTAGCATCTATGCTTTGATGTGGTTTTGCTTTGTATCTTTGTTTTTAAATAAATATTATTGTTATATTCAAAGTGACAATGTGATGTTATGATAAATGTATCTATAATAAAGAGATTGTTCCAGTGAGGATATTACTTTTTTTCAGCATATCACATATAGTTTTTCATAGTGTTTGCTTCATTGCAAGCCTAGTCAAAATCCACTAACTTCGCACGACTTCCAGTAGCACTCGGTTTCATATGCATTCAAAGAGCATACAAATAGTCCATTCATATACATAAGAAGAACAAGTCTGGACTGACAAATGAAAGTGTGCCTACAACTTTCATACTTAAAAAACTGTATTAATTACAATGTCCTGAAGTATGTGTACCTTATTTTTAAATTTTGTAGGATCTTACCATTTGTGAAAATTACTGAAAGTAGTTTTTTGTACCTTCCTGATGCCATTCCTGTGTCTTCCCAAACAAATTTAATCAGTTTAACATCATATTTGTGTATCCTTAAATATATTTTGATATTTTTATTAATTTTTTTAATTGCCTTAGGCTTTCTCCAAGTATGTCCTGGGCCCTCTCTAGGTATTTATTATTTAATGGAAAAATTGGAGTCACTATTTGGTTACAGTAGTCATTACTTTTTTTATGCTAGTTGAAACTTATGTGAAGCAGTAAAAGCCTGAAGATGTTTTTATGACTCAAAAAATAAGAAAAGGGAAAAGAGGTTTTTAGTAAAACAGAAAGAAGTAGGGTTGTCAAAATGGTTGTATATGTAGTTTCCCTACACTACATTCTGGAGTTTTATCTCAGACATTTATGATGTACACTGTGAAGCATATTTGTAATTTTATTTAGAAAGTGATCCAGATCTATGCAGTTTTATTCTGAATATGGACTATTCCCTTTAGTATCCTGATCTTGATGACCAGGGCACAGAATTTGTATTGTAGCTGTCCTTCCCAGGAAGAACTATATTTACCAACAAGATCAGTGGTTCTCTACTGCCATTTTCCATACCTATTTTCTCATATTTCACAACCTCCCTCTTTCTAAGAGATAATGATACCATATCTTCTGATCAATTACTTGTTTAAATGAGTATGCTGGAATTGCTAAGCTTAATATTTGCTAAATATAGGACTTTGGAGGAGGGCTCATCAGTTAAGAGTATGCTAATGGCTTTTTCAAGTTTTTGTTCCTAGCACCCACAGCAGGTGGCTTACAACTGTCTAAATGTAGTACCAGGGAATCTGATGCCTCTGACTTCTGTGGGCACCTAAATGCACATGGCTCATATATATTTGGGCAGGCTTACACACATACATATAAATCAGAAACCTTAGAAAATCAAGACACAATGCCAATTTATAATGAATCTAGTAATGGACAGAGATTGCAGCTGTGGAAAAGCCTCAAAGTGAGGGTCAGAAGTAACTGCTATAGATTTAAACGTGTTGGCTACTTTTATAGTAACTCAATGCAGTCTAAAGTCAGTAGTTTTAAGAGTCATTGAGAGTGTCTTATAACGACTGAAGTCATATGAAACATGCAATTTCACATCAAATAGTACGTATTAGAACAATGGGGGTGGATGTTCCTAAAGGTTAAGGTTATATATCAAATGTAAGCATTCTAAGTGTAAGTACTTTAAGTACAAGATTGATGCTCTATTAACTGACATGTGGAGGGTTGATTGACTTTCCAGAGAATAGATTTCTGGAAAAGAAGATCCTTCATTGAATTTCATTCTTAACAACTGTACTAAAGTGTAACACATTTTAAATAAGAAGTTTGAGTGTATTAGTGACTGTGATACATTGAGATTTTGCTTTAAAGTAATTTTAATTAAGCTTTAGGACACCATCCAGAGTAAAGGCTTTCATCATGCATCCTTATATACATGTGCCTTTACATTTTGTTTTATTGTTCCTTCCTCACGCTGACCTCTCCTGTGTCCCATTCTTCTCCAAATGGTTCCCTTCTTTTCTCCCATTATTCATCTCTTTGCTTTTATTACACATAGTCCATTGTACTCTCTGTTTACCACCTCCCTTAAGAATTCTTCTAATGAATCATCTCAACCTCTTAGTAAAATAAGTGCTATCCAGACCCCAAATCAGCATATGGCAAGATATAATGAATATCTGGTAAGAAATTAACAAAATTGAAACTGAAGGAAAGATATATTAAGCTTATAACTCAAAGATATGATTCTTTGTGTGTTTTTGTAATTTCATTTTTGAGATTATAATCATATCTCTTCATTCCTCTTCCATCCTCCAAATCCTCCAATAAACCCTTCTCAATTCTACTTCAAATTCATGGCCTCTTAATTCATTAAATGTTACTTAATTCATGTATTTATATGTATATACATGTATATTTCTAAGTATAACCTGTTCAGTCTGTATTATGTGATTTGTATTTCTATGTTTCTGGGGCTGACCATGTGGCACTAGACAACCAATTGGTGTGCTCTTCCTTGGGGAAGACAACCTCTTCAGTTACCAGCTTTTGTCTGTTGCCCATAGTTCTTTGTGTAGAGGTGAGGCCTCATAGATTTTTCCCTATCAACTTTGGCTTATGCATTGATATTGTCCTTGTTCGGCTCACATTTGGACAGTCACATTGGTAAGACTATGTGTAGCCTCTAGCATTAATAAGAGACACACTTCACAGCACACTCCTGACTCTTAGAGTCTTTCTATACCATCTTCTGCACTATACCAAGAGCTTTCAATGTAGAGGTGTTTTTGTAGATGTATCTACTGGGACAGGGTTCCACATCTCTGCATTCTGATTGGTTGTGGTTTTCTGTAGTGGTCTCTGGCAAAGACACAATTCTTTTAAAAATTGCTTACACACAAAATGAGAATGTCTTCTCCAATGTAGCCAGAAGCCCTCCAATCTACAATGGTGTCCTGCATGCATGATATGTTAGTTCAATGGTGGCACAAATCTGTGAGAGTAACCAACCAATATCTGATTTGATTTAAAGCCCACTCCACACGATGGGACCCATACTTAATGTGGTTTGGGTGACTAAGAACCCTGAGACTAGATAGCCCAGGGCTTTGTATAAAACCAAATACTACTGTTCTCCTAAAATAACATAGCCATAAAAATGACTTCTAATGACATTCTGCACTATACTTATAGGTCAGTGCCTTGGTCAGCTGTCATCAGAGAAGCTTCCTCCTACACGGATGGGAACAAATATGGAAATCTGCAGCAAGAAAATGTGAGAAGATTGAGAAACCTTGGAGCATTCAGTCCTAGATGGGGTGTCTCCATCAAATCATACCTCCCGAACAAGGCTCAGGGAACATTGTGGAAGAGGTGGCCGAAAGAGTTTAAGAGCCAGAGGGGATGGAGAACACCTAGGAAGCAAGACCTTCTAAACACAGCTGAACTGATGCACATATGAACTCACAGGCAGCATGTACAAGACCTACACAGGTCTGCACCAGATAGTTTCCAGAGCTGAAAGTCGAAGGAGACACATGCTCCCATCCCTACCCCAGAAGCAATGTCCAATTGATAACCAATGGCAAAAAGAGACATAAATGTTTTCCAAGGTAGTCTCAGTGGGGACACAAATGACTCTTTTTATTAAGAAATTTTTTATTCATTTGACATACCTATCAGAGATCCCTCTCTTCCCTCCTCCTGCCCCTCCAGCATTCCCTCCCCCAACCCACCCCAATCCCCTCCTACAAGAAGGTAAGGGTGGAGGTCCCCGTGCCCAGCAATAGACAGGAAAGAAACTCAGTGGCATCTTTGTAGGTTTTTGTCTCATAATGTCATATCAGGATTTTTTTCTTTTAATTTTGGGTTTTACATTTACTGTATTTATTACCTTACAGGTTTTGTATATATATTATGGCTTCCAATTTTATGTTTTTATGGGATTCCTGAGTTTGTGAATGAGTGAGTCTTAGGTTATTGTGCCTCCTTTTTGGCTATTTTCCATCTGCTTGTTTGTTTTGTCCTATTCTGATTTGCTTGTTTTTGTTTGATCTTATATTTTATTTTATTATTATCCCTTAGATGCCTGTTTGCTTTCTAATGAGAGATAGAAAGGGGGTGGATCTGAATGGGAACAGAGGTGGTGAGGATCTAGTAGGAGTAGAAGGAAGGAAAACTGTAATCAGAACATATTGTATGAAAAAAATCCATTTTAAATAAAAGAAAAAAAGCAAGAAAGAATATGTTCTTGCTGAACAAGCTGCTACTCATAAAGCAACAGGCCACAAAATTCTGATGAAGAATGTATGTCAATGCATCTGTATAGATGGATTTCTTGATACAAATCTATCAAAAAAATCAAAGTAGCATAAACCATCATTTGAGATTAGAATCAATTTAATAGAAAATCTCAGGTAGATGATTAAACAGCTCATGGTTTTGTTCTATTACAAGTAAAAGTAAAAAATAGTGCTGTAGGATGTTCTGTATGGCAAATGTGTTGCTCTGATTGGTCAATAAATAAAACACTGATTGGCCAGTGGCAGGCAGGAAGTACAGGTGAGACTAACAGAGAGGAGAAAAGAACCGGAAGGCGGAGGGAGTCTCTGCCAGCCACTGCCAGGACCAGCAGCATATAAAGATGCAGATAAGCCACCAGCCACGTGGCAAGGTATAGATTTATAGAAATGGATTAATTTAAGATATAAGGACAGTTAGCAAGAAGCCTGCTACGGCCATACAGTTTGTAAGCAACATAAGTCTCTGTGTTTACTTGGTTGGGTCTGAGCGTCTGTGGGACTGGCAGGTGACAGAGATTTGCCCTGACTGTGGACCAGGCAGGAAAACTCTAGCTACAAAATAGCATAGCAGGAACCAGAGGCCTTGAACCAGACCAATGACTGCAATGAACTCTTGCAAGTAAATATATATGGACTAAAGAAAAACTGTGTAACTCACTGTGTTCCATTACAGCTTCCATTGCGAGAACATTCTTTTTCTTTTTTCTTAAATATTCTTTTGCTTTATTGGGGGTGGGATTGTAAGGGCAGAGGGTGGATATGAAGGGTTGGGAGATGAGTGAGATTGAGATGCATGATGTGAAAGCCACAGAGAATAAAAAAAATTTAAAAAGTAAAGATAAAATTAAGTCCTTAATTTTAACTTCTTACAATTTAGTTTAAAATATACCTTTAAATAACATGACTGATTCTTTTTTCCTCTTCTTTTTTCATTATTTAGTTTATTTTTTTGAGATTGTAGTATTATTACGTAATTCCTCCCTTGCTCTTTTTGAAATTCATGGTCTTTAAAAAATTAATTCCTGTTATATAACTATATATCTCTATCTCTGTATTTCTATATTCCTAAATACTTTAAGTACAACCTTTTTAGTCTGTATACTGTTATTTGTATGTATTTTCAGGGTTGATCATTTGGTATTGGATAACCAGTTGGTGTGCTCTTTGCTGGGTAAGACTTTCTCCTGCTGTTACCTTTCCTTAGTTACCTCTTGCAACATTAACTACAATGATTTCTTTTCAACAAATTTTCTTCGGAGACTCAGAACTACTTGGGACGAGTGTCTCTCAGTGTCAGAGAGTGATATATGCAGTGGTTTGTGGTTCCAGGAAAAGACTCAGAGTGTTTCCTTCTTTGGCTTGTGTTACATGCTATCATAATGTACAGCTGTTAGATTATTAATTATCTCATTTTTGAAATTTCCCTTTTCACATTATAGAGTTTTCACATTACTTGTCAGTTATCTACTCTTTCTTTGTAATGTCCAAGTACATATTTTTTCATAAAGATTATTTAGGAAAAGAAATCTATCTGGGAAAATTTCTTGACTTGAATGTGTTCCAAGCAGTCTAACAACATCACTTATAATGATGCAACAGTCTAGTCCATTGGAAATAGAGATGATGTGAAGGGTTGATTATTCATGTAAAATTATCTATACAAATAAATGGAGAATTGTTTTCCTTTTCTGACAGGAAATGACCCATGGGATTTCTGAAAACTGTTATATCCATGCTGGAGAATGTCTTAGTTAGCATTTAGTCTTTGAGATGTCTTGTCGTCTTGTATCCTTTACTGCTTACTCAGTCCTGGAAGATATCTGTAACTTATGTGAGGATGATGAGATATAGGGGCATCCTTTTAAGTCAGAAAGAAGGACCTTAGAAATATTGTGAATGATTTTCAGAGTAGAATACAATCTTTAATGTGAATCTGTTAACCAAAAAGAGTGTTAACCAAAAAATTCTGTAAAAGAATTCTCTATACCTGTGTACATCTTCATAAGGTTTGTACACAAATTTAATCACACTTAACTTCCAGGAAAACCAAGATTATAGATCAATTAAAGTAAAAAAAAAGGAATACTGTGAATGGATAAAAGGCTGTAGAATATATCTGGTGTAAGAGAAACACTATTACCGACTTCTAAGACTTCAGGCTTTTCTGTTGTTATATGAAAACTTTAGTATCTAGGCAGACAGATACTATTGCCAGTTTTTAAAACAAAGCATTTTTGTTGTTGTTGCTTCACTATAATTGTCGAAAAGGAAACACTTTGCATGGCTAATTTTTTTTGGTTTATATTTACTGTATTTGTAGCATCAAAAATGGGCATGAATCAGTTAATTTCCACGAATTAGGTCAATTTTGTACAAATACGGCATCTTTGTTTTCCTTTGAATGCATTTTTAGTAGATAAGGATGGTCAGTTACCTCTGTACAGTAAGCAATGTCAAAACATTAAAGGATTTTTTAACTTTATTCAGAAGTATATTTATATCTTTATATCAAGTACTCACTCAGTATAAGAGGTCATGGTTTTCCCTACTAAAGGCAAACCCATATGTGAATTATTAAAGTACAAATATCTGGTAATAATAGGTGAGTATTATTGTGATGTGGTAAAATGCTTCTAGTGCCTTAAAAATAATATTATGGTGGTGTCTGGATTGGGTAAATTAAGGTTGAAAAGCACAGAAGTTTATTGGAATATGAACAGCATGCTATTTAAGCCTGATTTGTGTTTATTTTCCACTCTACTAAACATATGTTCAAACTTAGATGTGTAATACTGATAATCTAATTTATCTATGACTTTGTTTTACTGGTATTGTACTTCTCATAATAGTTAAATAAATGTGTTATATTAAATATTAATATTTGTTTATTTAAAATCATATACATCAAATGTGATAAAGTGCAAAGAAACATGTTTTATGTGCAAAAAATATAGGCTTTTATTAATAATTCTTAAAATGACTCAACGAACATGTTAGTAGCTGTATGGAGAGAAAACCATGATTGGAGAGCATACTATCTATTGTCACATATATTCAAAAATTGTTAATATAATACTGTGTCTATGAAAACTGTAGTGAGCTTTTTTTCTAGAAATTCATGTAATGGACAGTTTAAAATAAAATCATAGTCATAATATGGGGTAGTTTTATCAAGTCTTTGAAAACGTGAACTACATAGTATACTACACATTTCAGGGACTCTACTTTCAGTCTTTTATGGTAGTGATTAGACTAATCAATAGAGACTTTTCCTAGTGAAGTTAGGTACTAATAGCTAATTATTTCAGAATGATGTGAAATAAATTGTTAGACATGGAGTACTTTCATACTTATGACATTCAACAAGTACACATATTGAGCATTGTTTATCTTCTGAGTCAGATGTTGGCTATAATGATTAGGAAGCACAAACAGGGTGCATCACAGGAACCTAGGGCCTATGATGAGACACTTTTCTCAGCCTTGGTGCAGGGAGGAGGGAATTGGACCTGCCTCAACTGAATCTACCAGGCTGAGCTGACTTCCAGGGGAGAACTTGCCTTGGAGGAGGTGGGAATGGGGGGTGGACTGGAGGGAGCTGAGGGTGGGGGGAGGGAGGACAGGGGAATCCGTGGCTGATATGTAAAATGATTAGAAAAAAATGTCTTTTATACAAAATTTTTAAAAAATTAACTATAAAAATAGAAAACTTTGAAATAAAGTACAGACTTCCTTCACATGTTCTTTTTATTATTAAAGGTACATGAATGGAATCCTCCTGTTTCTAGATGAAGTACGTTACTCCAGAGGTAAATATTGCCAGTACTTACCTATGATAAATTATATTATTCTTAATAAAATAACAACATTCTATCTTAAAGTATGTTCAACAAATTTATGGTTTCCTATTACTTATATTCTTGCCAAAAACATACTAAAAGATACTGTGATGGATTTTCTCTTTCCTCATATTGAAAAACTAACAACACCAATAACAGCTATCATTTATTTAGATTTTAGTAGGTGCTAAACAGGGCTTCAGGAACTTTCTATGACACAGCAGCATCAGCAAAAACAATGAAATTACCAGAGGGAGTCGATGTTAACTGTGTCTCTGCAGAGCAATGGGTCAGAAGCATAGGGATGCTTGCTATAGAGTTCAGAGTTATTCTTACAAGTGAGTGAACCCTGAGTTTGCATCACTTGTCATATGGCTACAGAGTTCCCTTAATTCCAAATTTCCCTATTCTTGGCCTCTATGCATCTGATGAGTTTTCTAGACTCCATTCTGAGGGAAATTGGAAGTCATTATTTAGTCACATCAGTTAGTCCATACCATTTTTTCCTGGTTGACACTTAACCTCCCCTGCAAACAGTAATAAGCCTGGGAAATTTGCATGACTCAATAAACATGAAGAAATAAAAGACATTGTCAGTAGAACAGAAAGAACTAGACCTGCACTACTACTCTTTAAATTAGAATAAATAGATTTGCTTTTATTTTATGTGTTTGAATGTTTTGCCTGCATGTATATATGTGTGCCATGTGCATGCCTAGTGCCCATGGAAGTCAGAAGAAAGCATCAAATACCATGGAACTGGAGTTACAGATGTTATAAGTCACCATATGGGCACTTGAACCGAACCTGGGCCTTCTTTAGGAATAACAAGTGCTCTTGTCAACTGGCCATTGTTTGGCATCTGCACTAATAGTGTTGTAGATAGCTGACTGGGAAGAATTCTGGAATTCTTGTATTTAATTCCTCTCAATTTATTCATGAAATTTAAAACTCATTTATAATTACATTTAGAAAAAGACTCAAACACTTGCCTTCTCATATTTCCTGTGGACCATTCTCTTTAATATGCTCATCTTGGAAGTCTACACAGAATTTTCACTTGAGCATTCCCTACTCAGGATCAGCAAGATGAGTTGCCTCTACATCTGATTGCAGTTTCTATTGTCTCATGTTTCATAACACAGCTCATTCCAAGAGGTTTTAAATCATAGAAATCTCACTGATGTGGTACTTGCTTGCATTCACTAGTTTAAACTACTCGGTTTAACCATACATGATCAAAACTGGGACAGTGAATATAGTGAGTCATGAATCCTCAGTGAAGGCAATGGTGCAACAAAAGGAGATTTTTGGCTATTTTAAAGCCCCAAAGAGCCAGATGAAGTAACTGCTGCAAATATAAATGGGTTAAGTAATTTATTAATTATAGGGGATGTTTGAATTCAGTCCTCATAAAATGCAATGAAAGATCTTTGAAGACTGGCAGTCCTTTAAGATATGAATGTCAATATCTAGTACCACAGTCTAATAGCAATGGGCTGGATGGTTGGTCGCAGAGAACAAGATATTTTAAGGATAAACTTCACAAACATATCCACCCCAAGGAAAGACTATATTAATCAATACATTGATGGCCTATTCATATTCTAGAGGGAAGAATCTCAAAATCAGGAGCCTTGACATTGCTTTTTCCTAAAAAGTAACATTTTAAACAAGAAGAATGTGGTATAGAACTTCACTGATATTTTTCTTTAAAGTTTCCTTATAAGTAAAATTTAGATTAAAAGACAAAGTGATAGATTTCATCATGGAATCTTCAGACATATGGAACCTTTATAATTTGCTTGCATTTGCTTCTTTTCACCATTGCTATCATTTTTTGCCCTTTCCCACTTCAACTGCTTCTTTTGCTTTCTCCCATTTGTTCCCACTTATTCTGTTTTCTTTCATAAACAGCCCAGCAATCTCTATATTAGTCATTTTACATATGATCTCTCTCAATACTGCATCTTATGATCTAGTAAAATAAGAACAATTCAACCCCAAAGCAGTAGAAGACAAAAAAAATAATGAGTAAATGGCAGGAATGAATGAAATGGAGAAAACAATAAATAGAGTTGATCAAACAGGTGGTTAATGGAAAAATAAGGACAAGATAGAAAAAACCCTAGATAAACTGCCCACTGCATCTTGACATATGACATTGTGTTTGTAGGCTCAACAACATCCTCTTAGGGGAAGGAGTTAGCAGAAGATGTGTTGGGCTCATTGGAAGAGCAACTAGAAATGATTATTAAATATAAACTGCCAGTTCACCTGTGGAACAGATAATGATGATGTGGTTTATGTCATAGTGAACTGATGGTCACTGATCACAACTTCATGGCAGGATCTGTTTAAGACCTTTAATCAGCAAAACAATACTTTTAAAAAAGAGTCAATGGGACAGAGAATCAATGTCACAGAGTTTGTTCTCCTGGGCCTCACTCAGGACCCTGTGGGGCAAAGAGCATTATTTGTTATGTTTTTACTCATCTACATTGTGACGATAGTGGGTAACCTGCTCATTGTGGGGACAATCATTGCCAGCCCCTCCTTAGGAATCCCAATGTACTTCTTCCTTGCCTATCTGTCACTCCTGGATGTTGTTTATTCCACTACTATTTCACCCAAGTTGATGGTAGACTTGCTGTGTGATAGAAAGACCATTTCCTTTCCTGCTTGTATGACTCAACTCTTTTTAGAGCACCTACTTGGTGGTGCTGAGGTCTTCCTTTTGGTGGTGATGGCCTATGATCGTTATGTGGCAATCTGCAAACCACTGCATTATTTGATCATCATGAATCGGCGGGCTTGCTTCCTCCTGTTGGTGATGTCCTGGGCTGGAGGCCTTGCACATTCTGTGGCTCAACTTCTCTTTGTATACAGCCTTCCCTTCTGTGGTCCCAATGTCATCGATCATTTTATCTGTGACATGTACCCATTATTAGGACTTGCATGCACTGATACATACTTCATTGGCCTCACTGTAGTTGCTAATGGTGGAGCAATATGTATTTTAGTCTTTATCATTCTCATAATCTCCTATGGAATCATCCTAAGATCTCTTAAGACTCACAGTCAGAAAGGGAGGCACAAAGCACTATCTACCTGTAGTTCCCACATCATGGTGGTTGTCCTCTTTTTTGTTCCTTGTATTTTCATGTATGCCAGACCTGTTTACAACTTCTCTATGGATAAATCCATTACTGTTTTTTATACAATTATTACTCCCATTTTGAATCCTTTAATATATACCTTGAGAAATTCGGAGATTAAAAAGTCTATGGAAAACCTATTCTGTAAAGTTTTAGTTACAGATAGAATAAGAATTTCCAGTAACCGAATGTGCTAGAAATTGTAAAGTAATTAACAGGCAATAATAAGTCTTAAGCAGGGATGTTGGAACTAATTCAGTGTATCTATGTGGATTATTTTCTTTAAAGAAATCCATAAGAAACATAATATCATTAAAAAATCACTTGAAATTAGAATTAAGTATATGGCCCTACATTCCTGAGTGTGCCTGATCTCATCTCAGGTAAGAAACAATTTAACAGATAATTTTGGGAATATTATAAAGGACATAAGGCTAAGTCTATTAAAAGAAAAAATATTCTAAGTTAGTTTCATTTTTCTTAGTTAAGATCAAGAAAATGATTAATTTTTTTTCTCCAGTGAAGAAAAGACATTTTTGTCTACATATCATCATTCACACTGTTGGTAATAGACACATTTCTGGAATCAATGAGATGCATAGTAACTGAGTGGCTTACTATTCTATCAGTAAAGCTGATTACTAGCTACATGCCCATTGTTTTAGGCTACTATTGTTGCTTACATCAGTGTCTTTGTCTTTCTTGTTTATGGTACTTTGTTAGCAGATGTAATTGGTTTAATATCACAAGCAATGGGCAGTGTTGTTTGCTGGTCTATTGTTCATAATAACAACATATCCTAACTACAGAAAAATATACAAAGCCAAATTGTAAATATATTTTTAGTTATTCTTAGTAGTTAATGCATTTAATCTTTCCATTTAAAGAACAAGTATTGTTCATTGTTTTAGGCATGATACTGAAGAAATAGTAAAGAAATGATTTCCATTAACATAATATTTCCTAAAAGTTGTAATAAATTTCAAAAATTTTCTGACAGATTTTGAAATAATTTATTTTGGTATATCAATATGTTGCTTGTCAATTTATATAAAAAAACAAGTTTCTCAGTCTGAAGTCATCTTGGAGAATCAGAAAAAAAAGCCACATACTAATTCTCTTACATAATGCTATAGAAGCTTTACTTATGCTTTGCCTGAGTTTTACTTGTATTGGATCTTATTTTGAAATAAAATGTAGCACAAATATATATCTTGATGGATAAATAAACAGAATTAAGATCCTTGAGTGAATTAATTCTCACCATCTCATGTAGTTACCCATATCTTCTGCTGTTGTATAACAGCATCTTAAACCTCAGTATCAGTCTCACAGATAGGTTATATATATATATATATATATATATATATGTGTGTGTGTGTATGTATGTATGTATGTGTGTATTACATATCATAATATACACATATATGCATAATACATAATGTATATTATACTTAGATATGTCACACATATATTATTATACACACACACACACACACACATATATATATATATATATATATATATATACATATTACCTAGACACCCATAACCCTTAGTCAGATGACATGAAGTAGCAAGTACAGAAATTTAGGATGAAGAAGCCTAATGTATAATAATACACTTAATTCCTTAATTATAGTGTATCTTAGAACTTTTGCTATTTTATTTTATTTTATTTTTTTATATATTTTTTATTTTATAATTTAATTTAATTTTACATATCAGTCATGGATTCCCTTGTTCTCCCCTTTCCTGCCCCCCTGCCCCCCCCAGCCCACACCCCACTGGCATCTCCTCAAGGGCAAAGACTCCAGTGAGGATTGAGCTCAACCCAGTAGACGCAGTCCAGGCAGGTCCAGTCCCCTCCCCCCAGACTGAGTCAAGTGTCCCTGCATAAGCCCCAGGTTTCAAACAGCCAACTAATGCACTGAGTACAGGGCCTGGTCCCACTGCCTGGATGCCTCCCAAACACATCAAGCCAATCAACTGTCTCACTTATCCAGAGGGTCTGACACAGTTGAGTGCTCCTCAGCCACTGGTTCACAGTTTATGAGCTTCCACCCATCTGGCCACTTGTCCCCTTGCTCCATCCAACCCTGGTCTCAACAATTCTCGCTCACACAAACCCTCTTCCCTCCTGCCAACTGACTCCTGGAGCTCCACCTGGGGCCCAGCTGTGGATCTCTGCATCCGGTTCCATCAGTCATTGGATGAGGTCTCCAGCACGACAATTAGGGTGTTTGGCCATCCTATCACCAGAGTAGGTCAGCCCAACATCCCTAATTATCAGGGAAATGCAAATCAAATGACGCTGAAATACCACCTTACGCCAGTCAGAATGGCTAAGATCAAAAACACCGAAGACAGCTTATGCTGGAGAGGATGTGGAGCAAGGGGAACTCTCCTCCACTGCTGGTGGTAATGTAAGCTTGAACAACCACTTTGGAAATCAATATGGTACTTTCTTAGAAAATTGGGAATCAATCTCCCACAAGATCCAGCAATACCACTCATGGGCATATAATAAAGGAATGCTCAATGATACCACAAAGGCATTTGCTCAGCTATGTTCATATCAGCATTATTTGTAATAGCCAGAACCTGGAAACAACCTAGATGCCCTTCAACTGAAGAATGGATAAACAGAACTTTAACTATTTTAAAAAGTCATAATATTTTATTTATTCTTCTCTCATACAATCCCAACTGCAGTTTCCCTTCCCTTCACTCCTATCTGTTCCATCCCACCTCCCCTCTCCCCCAGATCCACTCTTATTTCATTTCCCTTCATAAAAGAGTGAGGGATATTACTGGAGATATGAACTGAAGATGGCATAACAAGTTACCATAAATTAGGCACAAACTCTCATATCAAGCTGGACAAGGCAACCCAGTAGGAGGAAAAGGGTCTTCAAAACAGGCAAAATAGTCAGAGATACCCCCCACACCTACTGTTAGAAGTCTCACAAGAATACTAAAATACACAACCATAACATACATGCAGAGAATCTAGCTCATACCCATACAGGCTCTGTGATTGTTGATTTAGTCTCAGTGAACCTCTATGAGCCCTGCTTAGTTGATTATGTGGACCATGTCTTCTGGTGTCCTCCTACCCTCAGTTCCTACACTTCCTCCTCCCCGTCTTCCATGGGGTTCCCTGAGCTCTACCTAATTGGCTGTGAGGCTCTGCATCTGCTCCCATCAATTGCTGAATGAAGCTTCTCTAACGATGATTTTGCTATGCATCAGTCTATAAGTAGAGCAGAATATCATTAGGAATAATTTCATTGATTTTTTTGCCAGTCCTATTTAGTACTATCTTAGGTCTCTGGGCTATTCAGCCGCTGGTTTCTGGCCATCCAGGTGGTGTTAGGAATGGGCTCTCTCTCAATGAGTGGGCCTCAATTTAGACCAGTCATTGGTTGGCTACTCCCAATATTCTATGCTACTATTCCATCAGCACATATTGCAGAATGGACACATTGTAGGTTGCAGGTTTTGTGGCTGGGTTGATGTCCCAGTTCCACCGCTGGCAGCTTTGCCTAGTAACAGAAGATGGCTGGTTCAGTCTCCACATCCAACTCTCAGAAGCAGTGGATCTATGCCTCCACTAAAGCAGCATGTATTCTGAAAACCTTTTATTTGTCTGTACTGCAAAAACTATATCTACCACACACCATACTGTGCAGCTTGCAGACGCCTCTGTATACAGCTTATATTTCCTGCCTGGCTACTGGTAAATCAGCATTTTATTTATCAACCAATAAGAGCAACACATAATCTGTAGGTCTTTGAGTGTTTGGAGATTACCTACCTAATTGAAATATATCTATGTATACCTAGAAAACTTAACTAACATGATTATAAGTGTGATTATCATAGATGACTAATTATTAATCTGTATTTCTTAATATACACTGCAATTTCAAATGTGTTACACAAACAAAATACTTTAAGCAAGAGTAGAAATATACATATAGTACAACAAAATTAACTTTAAATTTGTATCAATAGACTAAAATCCATAGCAATGTAAAACATTTTTAAGTTGTTGCTCTTTAAAAGTAGGTTCAATAATCTACCCTTTCATACTATCATATCTATAAAAGCCATACAAACCATGAATTGGAAAATCAAACAAACAAATGAACAAACAGAAAAACATAGGGCCAAAGAAAAAACACAAGAAACACAAGAAACACACATATACACACACATGCACACACACACACACACACACACACACACACACACACACACTGGCATGCATAGAAATTCCCTAAAAATACAAAATAGAATAACATAATATATAAGTAAATACCTATGGGGTAAGAAAAAAAGAAAGAGAGAAAAGAAGGAAGGATGAAATAAAGAAAAATGTGCCTGGACAAAGCATTATGAGACAAAAACAAAAATACAAATAAAACAAAGCAGCAAAACTACACAACAAACAAAACCAAAACAAAAAACAAACAAGCCAACTCAAATCAAAAAACTTCAAATACCACCAATGAGTTACTTTTATGTTGGCCATCTACTGCTTGTGATGGGGTGTGGCCTTGAGAGTGGTTTGTATACCAGTGAGACTCCCTTGGAGAATATTAATTTTTCATTATGATTGATTATCAATTGGAGATAGTCTCAGGTTAGGGATGTGGGCTTGTGTTTACTTCCATTCTCAGTGTTGCGACCCCATCTGGTACAAACCTGCTCAGGCCCTTCTGCATGCTGCCATATTCTGTGAGTTCATATGTTCATCAGTCCTGCTGTGTGTAGAAGGCCTTGTTTACTTGATGTTCTCTGATTCCTCTGGCTTTTATAATGTTTGCCACTCCTGTTCAGTGGGGTATCCTAACCCTCAGGTGAAGGATTTGATGAAGACATCTCATTTAGGACTGAGTGTTTCAAGGTCTCTCACACAAGTTACACCTTGTCCACCTGGCATTTATTCCCATCTACTGTCAGAGGAAGTTTCTCTGATGATGGAAGAGCAAGGCACTAATCTATGAGTATAGCAGAATGTCCTTAGAAGTCATTTTGTTGCTATGTTCCTTTTATAGAACAGTAGAATTTGGTTTTGCCCTAGGTTCCTAGAACAACAAGACTAAGGATCTTGGGTATCTGAGCAGTGTTGGTGATGGGTTTCATCTCATAGAGTGGGAATTAAATCCAATCAAATAATGGTTGGTAAATCCCACAAGCTTTGTGCCACTATTGCACTAGCTCATTTTGCATGCAGGTCACCATTGTAGATCAAAGGTTTTGAATCTTGGTTGGTATTTATCTTTCTCTTTTCATAACATGGAGAGTACTTTGAAAACCATGAACACTAGTCCATAAGGGTGAGGCTCTAGGTAGGCACCAGTTTGACATCTAGGTGTCCAACGTGTTGTGTAGGTATTGTCTTCAGCAACAGAACCCTACTGTCAGTTTGTGGAGAGCTTCCAATAGCCTTGTCAGTAGTCTGGTTCTTCGGGGGTTTCCATAGGACCCCTTTGACCAACAACACAAACAGATGCAATCCATTCCTGGTACTAGAAGCTTCATTTGGTGACAAGAGTGGGGTGGCTGGGGCTCTGTCTCCTCCATTATTATTTCATTTAATTCACCTTCCTGTATGTATATATTAGAGGAAGTCTTTACTGTATTAGATTTTCATACAACTCCCTCATGTGGCCCTTAGTTTTAGCTGTCCCTCCCCATATTCCTTTTCTAAATTCCTTGTTTCCTCCCCCTCCCTATTTGACTCCTCTCATTCCAGTGCTCTCCTCATCAATCGTTAACTATCTACTCTATATTGTCTTCCCAAGAAGATCCAATCCTCCCTTCCAGTCCCTTAATCTATACCTAAGCTTTGTGGTTATATGGATTGTAGCTTGCTTATAGAAGATTTAAAAGATAACCTCCATACATAAGTGAATACATACCATATTTGTCTTTTATTGTCTGGGTTACCTCACTAAGGATGATTTTTTTCTAGATCCAGATTTACCTGCAAATTTCATTTTAAAAAACAACTGAGTAAAGTCCCATTGTGTAAATGTACAACATTTTTACCCATTCATTTGTGGCAGGACATACAGTTTGTTTCAAATTTCTGGGTATTTTGAATAGAGCAATCAGGAACATGACTGAGCAAGTGCCTCTGTAGTAAGATGTAGAGTCCTTTGGATACAAGCTCAAGCACTCTTATAACTGGGTCTGGAGTTAGATTAATTACCAGCTTTCTGAGGAAGCACCACAGTGATTTCCACAGCGGTTGTACAATTTTGTACTCCAACCAGCAATGGATGAGTTTTCCCATTATAATACATCCTAACCAGCATCAGCTCCCATTTGTTTTATTGATCTTGACAATTCTGCCTAGTGTAAGATGAAATCAAAATCTATGTGATTTTGATTTGTATTTCCCTGATGACTAAAGATTTTGAATAATTCTTTAAGGGTTTCTTAGCCATTTGTTTTTTGTCTTTTGAAAATTCTCTTTTTAGATCTATAACCCATTTTTAAATTGGGCCATTTGTTCTTGATGTCCAGTTCTTTTGAGTTCTTTGAATATTTTAGATATTAGTTCTCTGTTGGATGTGTAGTTGGTAAATATCTTTCCCATTCTGTATTCACGGCTTTGTCCAAATGATGTTGTCCTTTTGTTTGTGCAAAACTTTTGAATTTCATGAGGTCTCATTTATTTATTGTTTTCTTCCCAACTGTGCTAACAGTGATCTGTTCAGAAAGTCTTTTCTGTCCCAATGAGCCCTAGTCTATTCCTCACTTTCTCTTCTATCAGTTTTAAGGCATCTGGTTTTATGTTGAGGTTTCTGATCCATTTGGAGGTCAGTTGTGTGCAGGTTGTTAAGTATGGATCTGGATTCTTGATTTTTGACTCTTGTACATGTAGTGGTCCAGTTTGACCAGCACCATTGTTGAAGATGCTGTCCTGTTTCCAGTGTGTATTTCTAGCTTCTTTATAAAAAAAAAATACCCGTGTTTATATGTGTGTGGATTTATGTCTGAATCTTCAATTCTATTGATCAACATGCATACTTTTTGCCAATTCCATGCTGTTTCTCTTGCTATAACTTTGTAGTACAATTTGAGGTTTGTAATGGTGATAACTTCAGCAAATCTTTAATTATTCAGGGTTATTTTAAGTATTCTGTGTTTTTGTTTGTTTGTTGAATGGGGTGTGTTTGTGTGTGTTTTCATATGAAGTTGAAAACTTTCCTTTTAATTTCTATGAATAATGTAAGGGTAAATTGATGGTGATTGCTTTTAATCTGCAAATTGCTTTCGATAGGATGTCATTTTTATGAAATCAATCCAAGTGATCCATGAGCATGGAATATCCTTCCATTTCTGGTATCATCTTCAATTTGTTTCTTCAGTGCCTTAAAGTTTTAATATACAAGTCCTTCACTTGCTTGGTTAGAGTTACCTCAAGATATCTTATGTTTTATGAAGTTATTGTGAAAGGTGTTGTTTCCATGATTTCTTTCTCAGTCTATGTGTCATTTGTATACAGGAGGGCTTCTGAATTTTGTGTATTAATTTTGTATAGAGTTTGCTGAAAGTATTTATCAGGAGTAGGAGGTTCTTGGTAGGAATTTTAGGGTTCCTTATGTGCACAGTATTTTGACTGCTTCCCTTCCTATTGGTATCTCTTTGATCTCCTCCAGTTGTCCTATTACTCTAGATGACACTGCCAGTACCATGCTGAATAGGTATGAAGAGACTAGACTTGCCTTGTTTTAAATTTTAGTGTAAATACTTTGTTTCTATCCCCATGTAGGTTGATGCTGGCTCTGGGCTTGCTGTAGATCACCTTTATTATGCTGAGGTATGTTCCTTGTATCCCTTGTCTTTCCAGGACATTTTTTATTATTTAAAACAATTTTTAAGTTTAGATATATTTTGAACATGTTCTTCTCCTCTCCAGGTCCTTTCCGATCCTCTCTCCCTCCCTAACCACTCACCTGTAATTTATTTCTGGAAACAAAAATCCAATACAACACAAAATCCCCCTAAACCAACCAACCAACCAACCAACCAACCAACCAACCAACCAACCACATCCCAAAACAAACAAACACCAAATTATAGCCAAATAAAAGCACATTTAAAAAACTCTAGAGTTCATTATGTTAATAAACTACTCCTAAACAAGAGTTCTTCCCTAGAATGGTTCATATAACCAGTGTCACTCCATGGAGGATACTAATTTTCCCTCTCCTGGCAAGTACAAATGACAGCTTAGTTGTTGTTAAACTATCAAGTATTCATGTGTCTCTCCATCCAGGAGTCTGGATTGGGGTTTAAGGAACATTCATACACATACACTTTTACAGGCCACTATATACATTGCTGTGTAAAAGGGGAACACTAATTAATGCCTCTAGACTTTTCTGGCACTTCTGGCTAGGGCCAAACTGCCTTTAGATGAAAGGACATATATGGCTTCTGGCCAAGGATGAGATTGTTAAGGACTAGAGGCAGAATGACTAAATTTTAAAGATCTGTTTAAAAACTGCCTGACTGTTTTCTTTCTCCTGTTTTCATCCTTATGGTGTTGAACACTTGAGATCTCAGGAATGTATTCCTCCCCCTACTCCTCTTCCCCCTAATGAAACTGTTGGTAGCATTTTTGTTTGGTCTTTTACTTACTAGTGCCATAAAAATTGGTTTGAAAACTTTTATTTGCACAAATGAGGTCAATTCCATACATAGTTTTACAAATCATAGCATCTTTATATTTCTACAAAAATATTTCAGAGCAGGAAAGAATATTCAATTAGCTTTGTCCAGTAAGTATTGATATTATATTTAAAGCTCCTTTTATATGTTTTTATAATCATACTAACAACTTTATCTACTACATTCATCATCAGTAGAAGAGACATTACTTTCTCCATCAATAAACTCCAATATGGGAATTCTTGAGCTAACGGAGTAAACACACGAGGCAAGTATTTTTGTAATACCTGACGTACAGCTAATATATTGAATATTAGGTAGTCCTCACAGGGCTATCTGTAGGGTTTTTCCTTTCTTTCAGCTTGTGTCCTTCTGTTTCTATTTTGTGGAATAATTTGAGTATTGGTATTCACTCTTTTTTTTAAAGTTTTGTAGAATTTTGAGCTAAACCCCTCTGGCTCAGGGCATTTTCTTTGGTTCTAAAAATTTAATGACTTCTATTTAATGTTTCTATTTCCTTGTCAAAATTATCTGAATGTGATTTAACTTTGGTAAGTGGTATCCATCAAGAAAATTGTCCATTTCTTTTAGATTTTGTAGAGTATAGGTTTTTGAAGTAAGACCTAATAATTCTTTGACATTCCTCAGCATCTGTTATTATGCCCTTCTTTTCATTTCTGATTTTGTTAATTTGGAAATTATCTCTCTGCCTTTTAGCTAATTTGGATAACGGTTTGCCTATCTTGTTTATTTTCTCAATGAATCAACTCTGTTTCACTGATTCT